>JAWQFJ010030862.1:0-31659 GCA_034096865.1 Theodoxus fluviatilis
GCCAAGACGCCAACAATGCAAACGCGGATTTAATTATTTCTCCAAATAGCGCTCAAGTCGTTTGGGAGACCGATGATGGCAAAGCCGATGGTAAAGTGAACCTCAACGTCACTTTGGCGACCTTTCCTACAAGCTCTGTCCGAGTTTTAGCGACGGTGAGCGATACAAGCGAAGGCGAAATTACTCCCGCCTACATTGATCTAAGCTCGACTAATATTACCGGTTCTTTTGAATTCAATCCGAAAAACGATAACTTTGTCGATGGCGATGATGACTATACAATCACCTTTTCCGTCGACGCGGCAAACTCTGATTATACTTATCAAAATATCGCTTCCAAAATAATCGATGTTACGACCAAAGACGACGAAAATAAGAAAGGAATTCTCATTTCTTCTCCATCTTCTTGTTCTCCTAATTGCGCTCTCGAAGAAAATGGCGGACCAATTTCAATTGGCGTTAAATTAGAGTCCAAACCTAGCAATGACGTCGTAAACGTTAATTTGAGTTTAGGTAGCGGCGCGGACGAGGTTCAATTAAGCGACTCGGATCTTATCTTCACGAGAGGAGATTGGAATACCGAGCAAATTGTAACCTTAACCCCTTTGATGGATTATACCGCAGATGGAAATCAAACTTTTGACGTGGATTTCANAGCGGACGTCGAGTTTAACGCAGGTGTTTTCCAAATAACCGTGAATGATATCGATGATCCAAACGCGGGGATTGTAGTCGATAAAACCTCGATTGAAACTTGGGAAACCGATAAGGATATAAGTCAAGTTACCATCAAAGTGAAACTAAATTCAGCGCCAACAGTCGATATGACTATCGACGTTCTTTCCGACAACACGACAGACGGTGGTACGGTAAGTCCAAGTTCGCTAACCTTTACTCCAAACAATTATAATACTGAACAATCAGTAACTTTAAATCCGCAAAATAACGATATTACCGGCGACACTCATTACAATATTGTTTTTAGACCAAACGCGAATATGCCTCTTTCGTCCTATTCGAGAGTCGCCGATCAAGTCGTGACAGTCACAAATAAAGACGAAGACGCTTTGAAAGGGCTTGGTATTAATTCAAGTTGTTCTCCATGTACTTTGGAGGAAAATGGAGCGTCTCTCACATTTGGCGTTAAGTTGCAATCAAAGCCAGTCTCGGATGTTAAGGTTTTTGCGAGCATCGTAGCAACCAGCGCCGGCGGCGCAGACGAAGCGTCGGTATCTCCCTCGAGCCTAACTTTTACAAGAGCGAATTGGAATATCGAAAAAAGCTTCACCGTTGATCCGTCAATGGATTATGTTGTTGATTTAAATCAAACCTTTAGCGTTGATTTAACCGCCGACGGAGGATTTAGCTCAAGTTCCTTGTCGTTTACCGTCAATGATAACGACGATTCGAACGCGGCGATTGTGCTGGATAAAACTACAATAGAAACTTGGGAAACGGATCATAACACCACTGATGGTGGACAACCCCGGATTGGCGTTAAACTCGCTTCGAATCCAATCAAAGACGTGATTGTTGAAGTTGTTTCCGACAATACGACTGACGGGGGAACAGTCGATAAAAGCACGTTAACTTTTAGTTCAGGTAATTGGGACACAAAACAATATGTAACTGTAAACCCAATAAACAATAGTTCTATAGGAGACACCTATTATCGTATTAATTTCAAACCAAGCGCTAGTACGCCTGATTCTTCGTACTCCAGATTAGCAAATAGTGTCGTGAGTGTATACGCCTTAAACAAAGACGACGACGCGGGCATATTGAAATATCTTGTTTTGAACAACGAATGTTCGCCAAATTGCAGATTGAAGGAAAATGGCTCGCCTTTAGACATTGGAGTAAAATTAAAATCTAAACCAAGTTCCGACATAACCGTTGACGTCCTTTTGGGACAAGGTGGGGCAGGTGAGGCTTCAGTAAGTCCAACGAGTTTGAAATTTACGAGATCAGATTGGGATAGTGATAAAACTATAACTATAGACCCATCAATGGATTATGTTGTTGATGGATTAAAAGGTTTTCAAGTCACTTTGCAACCTCAAACCGAGTTTACTTTAAAAAATATAGCGATATTGGTGGAGGATATCGACGATGGGAGCGCAGATATTGTGCTGGATAAAACTACAATAGAAACTTGGGAAACAGATCATGGTTTAAGCGACGGACAAGTTAGAATCGGCGTGAGTCTTGCGACAAATCCGAATGGCGAGGTGGTTATTGAGGCTGTTTCCGACAACACGACAGACGGCGGAACGATTACTCCAAGCTCTTTAACTTTTACTACGGGAAATAGCATTCAATATTTTACCTTAAATCCAAGTAATAACGACGCCACCTCCGTAGATACCGCTTACAACATTACTTTTAAACCAAGCGCTAGCACGCCTGATTCTTCGTATTCGAGAGTTGCGCAGCAGGTAGTTTCGGTAACAAACAAAGACGACGACGCACCCGGCATGAAAGATCTTGTTTTGAGCAACTCCTGTTCGCCAAATTGCACATTGAAGGAAAATGACTCGTCACTTACCCTTAGCGTTAAGTTAAAATCAAAACCAAGATCGAACATAACTGTTAGCGCTGATCCGACAACCTGCAAACCCGGAGAAATTTCTATCACGCTTCCAACAGGTTTAACATTTACAAGGTCAAATTGGGATACGAGTCAAGATATTGTGATTGACCCGCAAATGGATTTTACCACTGACGGCAATCAGAATTGCAACGTGACTTTAATTCCTGATGTCGAGTTTTCAAATAAATCTTTAGCGCTTGTCATCGAAGATATTGATGACGCAAACGCCGCTATTATAGTTGATAGAAGTACTCTTCTGACTTGGGAGACCGATTCAAATTCGCATAAAATTAACGTAAGTCTTGCGACAGACCCCAAAGCAGAAGTTGATATCGACGTGATTGTCAGCAATAGGACCGAAGGCGGTCAAGTCGACAGAAGTTCTTTAACGTTTAATTCTAATAATTATAGTTCAGGAATTGACATTTATGTAGATCCGCAACCAATCAACGGTATACCCGGCTTTAAACAGGATGTTAATTACACAATCACTTTCAGACCTAAGGTAAACACGCCTGAATCCTCATATTCAAGAGTCGCGGGTACCGTTTTTTACGTTACAAATCAAGCTATCATCAACTAATAGATTTTTCTATTTAAAATTTGAACCTTCCTTAAATAAAGAAACGCTAAGTTTCATTGATTATTCATGAAACTTGGCGTGTATTTCAACTAATTAAGCCATTTCCATCTCAATTCCCGCCTTCTCAAATCAAGCGTTCGGCAAGATTTTTTCGAGTGCTTCGCGAATGCGATAATCAACTCGCCAACTTTTTTGAAACATAAAAGGACTGCCGCTTTTCTTAACAATCAAATTACTGCAGTTTGATTTTTAGCTTAAGAAAAATAACCCAATGCAATTAGTTTTAGTTAAAGAAAAAATCACCCTTTATTTTAGCTGCGAATGGAATGACGCTATTTTTTTTAGTTTCTCCAATTTTTCTTCTAATTTATTCGTTTGGTTATTTGCTTGGAAAAACCACCTAAAACAATTACCTACTATATGATGAAAAAAACGCTAACTTCTATATTTTACATTTTTATACTTTTCCAAGTCCAAGCAACGACAAAAATTGTTTTTTTGGGAGATTCCTTGACCGAAGGTTACGGGGTCGAACAAAGTGAAGCTTATCCGGCATTAATCGCCGAGATGTTGTCGGAAGATGGGATTCAAGACGTGGAAATACAAAACGCCGGCTTTAGCGGATCGACCTCCGCGAGCGCTGCCTCTAGAATGCGCTGGTTGTTGAGATCAAAGCCGGATATCGCTTTGTTGGCTCTTGGCGCGAACGACGGATTAAGAGGTCTGAAAATAGAATCCATCCGCGAGAATTTAACAAAAGCCATCAAAATCGCGCAGGAGCAAGGCGTTAAGGTCATCCTCTCAGGAATGAAAATGCCGCCCAACTATGGCGAAGAATACACCAAAGAGTATGAAAAAGTATTTTTTGAAGTCGCCATGGACAACTCGGTAGAAATCATTCCATTTCTATTGGAAGGTGTGGCAGCCAATCCAGACTTGAATTTGCCCGATGGCATCCACCCTAATCCCGAAGGTCACAAAATAATCGCAAAAACCGTTTACCCATATCTCAAGAAAAATTTATGATTCTAACTGTTAATAACTTATCCAAAAATTTTGTCGCGCCAAATGGCGCTTCCTTAAAAATTATTTCCAATTTGAACTTCGAAGTATCCAAAGGTTGCGCTGTCGCAATCATGGGGCAATCAGGAAGCGGAAAAAGCACATTATTGTCTTTGCTGGGCGGATTGGACTTGCCCGACAAAGGCGAGGTTAAAATCGAAGGGCAAAATATTTGCGGTCTCAGCGAAAATAAAATGACTCGCTTCCGCGCAAAAAATATTGGATTTGTTTTCCAGCAGTTTTTTTTGATGCCTCATTTAACGGCGATTGAAAATGTCAGTTTGCCGCTTGAAATCGCCGGCGATAAAAACGCTGTTAAAAAAGCCCGTCAAGCCCTTGACCAAGCGGGATTAAGCCAGCGCGAAAACCATTATCCAAATCAACTGAGCGGCGGCGAAAGCCAAAGAGTCGCGATTGCACGCGCCTTGGTCATCGAGCCGGCTATTCTTCTTGCGGATGAACCGACCGGCAACCTTGACGTCAACATTGGTAATCTGATCGCCGACCTCTTGTTCAAAATTATTCGCGATAACAATATGACCATGGTGATGGTAACGCATAATCCAGAATTAGCGAAACAATGCGATAAGACCCTTAACCTCGTTGGCGGTAAATTTGTATGAAAGTATGGTTGAGACTCGCGGCGAGAGAGCTGCTCAAAAGAAAAGGTTTCTGCCTCTTCTACATTTTAAATATGGCGTTAGGTTTGACGGGATTCATTGCCGTCAATTCGTTCAAAGATTCAATAATGAACTATCTGGAGTTGAATCTAAAAAACATTATGACCGCCGACGTTGTCGTTAAATCGTGGCAACCTTTCACTGAAAAAGAATCGCAATTCATTAACGGTTATTTTGGCAAAGATTACACGCGCAGCGATGGGCAAGACATGTTCTCAATGGTTAGCAGTCCGTCGAACAGCAAACTCATGCAAATCGTCAGCATCGATGAAAATTATCCGCTCTACGGAGAAATAACCCTCGAAAACAAAGGAAAGGCTACGCAGGAAATTATCCGCGAAACATTATACGAGCAAACGAGAATTTGGGTAAAACCGGATGCCTTAATCATGCTAAACGCCAAAGTTGGCGATAGCATTAAGCTGGGAGTCAAAGATTTTATCATCGACGATGTAATTATTGCCGAGCCGTCCGTTTCGGTGGGCACAACGGGAATTGCCAGCCGCGTATTGGTTGGCAAAGGCAGCCTTGCTGATACCGGTTTATTAGCCCAAGGCACGCGGACGAACTATAACGTATACCTTAAGAGCAAAAACCCGAATATTGACCTCTCTAAGTTAAGAGGCGATTTTTTCAAAAAAATATTCGACCAACTCGGCGACGAAGTTAACCTAAGAGTAAACACTTACCACGACGCTAATGAAAGAGTCGGTGGTCTGCTTTCTCGTATTGTGGGCTACCTGAACCTAATTGCGATTATCGCCTTGTTTATGGCTGGCGTTGGTTCGGCTTATTTATTTCGAGATTATTTCCAATCGCGGCTCGTGGAAGTCGGGATTTTGATTTCTCAAGGAGCCACCAAAGAACAATCCTATCTGGTCGTATTTCTGCAGTTAGGGATTTTAGGTCTCGCCGCCTCAGTCCTTAACCTTCTTTTCGTCGTCGCTCTGTTGCCGTTCATGCCCTATATTTTGGATAAGGTGATCAATATCAATATGGAATTTGTCATTCCGCCGATTACAGTCGCCTACACCTTTATGCTTGGCGTGCTGAATAGCGTCGCTTTCTGCTTGCCCGTGATGGTCAAATATAGAAATTTTCGCCCGCTAGAAATTATTCGCAACAAAACCGCGACCGAAGAAGGCTTTAAAATCGATGCGCCGACCGTACTCAGTTATCTGCCGATTTTGGTGATGTTCTGGGGAATGGCTTCATGGCAGTCCGGCGCCCGCGATGGCAGCATCTTTTTGGTGATATTTCTCTTAGCTTTGAGTTTGATCGGCATTATGTCGCTTCTATTAATCAAATTTGCCGAAGTTTTATCTAACAAATCTTCAATTAATTTAAAAATCTCCTTACGCAATATTAGCCGCCATAAAATTAGCTCTATCTCCAGTTTTACGGCAATCGCGCTGGGAACTTTCTTGGTGAGCATTATCCCGCAAATTTATCAGGGCATTTATCAGGAAATTGAAAAACCGAATAATATCAACATCCCTTCATTATTCATGTTTGATATTCAGGAGGAGCAGGTTGGCGGTTTGGAAAAACTTGTCGAAGATGAGAACGCTAAGCTGGCAAATGTTTCACCCCTGATTCGCGCGCGTTTGATAAAAATCAACGACCAACCTTCGATTGAGTTTTTCAAAAAAGATCCTACTGAGGGAGACCAAGACGATCCATTCACCCGCACAAGAAGAATGTTCAATATTTCTTATCGCGATAAAATGCTGGAGAGCGAAAGCATCGAAAGCGGAGTGAGCTTTGAGGAATACGAGCAAAAAAACAGGAGTGGGAAATCATTGATTTCTTTGGATTATCGATTTGCCGAAAGGTACGATTTCAAATTGGGAGACCTTTTGGAATTTGATATTCAAGGCGTTTCGGTCGTCGGCGAAATAGTCAATTTCAGGCGCGTCAAATGGAATAGCTTCCAGCCTAACTTTTTTATTATCTTTAATTCCGCCGAGCTAATAGACGCTCCTAAGATTTTTTTAGCGAATATTGGGGAAAGCGAAAATATCGATAAATTAGATATGCAAAACAAAATCGTGAGCGAGTTTCCTAATATCTCGGTAGTTAATGTGGCGGACGCCTTAAAATGGATTGTCAAAATTGCCGAAAAACTGATCTTAGCCGTCACCGCGATCGCTTATCTATCGATACTTGCGGGGTTAGCGGTGATATTTTCGATAGCCCGCTCGGAAGCCAGAAATCGCCAATGGGAAATCAATATGCTCAAAACCCTTGGCTCCAAATTCTCAGACGTACGTAAAATTATCATGTACGAGTTTGTATTGAATGGCGTGGTTTCAGCCTTGTTGGGACTATTCCTGAGCCTTATTTTTTCGATCAGTATTTCTCACTACCTTTTTTCGGGAATTTGGGCGGGTTCATGGGCAATGAACTTTTTGACCATTTTTATCATTGCAATCGTGATTATTTGCACCACGCAAATAGCTGCCGGAAAAATCATCGCGCAAAAGCCTTGGCGATTGCTGCGCAGTTAAAAATGACTGCGATAAATTTCAAAATAATACTGACTTTGATTTAACTTTATAACCAAAAACAATCCTATTCCAGAGACTGACAATGCTAAAAAAGATTTTGCTTTGTTCCGTGATTCTTACTTTCGGATTTACATTACTTGCCACGGAAGCCTATAAAACCAAAGATTACAATATTGAAGTCTTCAAAATCGTCGATGGGCTTGATTCGCTTTGGGGTTTTTGTTTTCCGACGGAAACTTCCGTTTTGATGACTCAAAAGAGCGGCTCCTTTGTCCATTACGATCTTTCGGAGAAATCTCAAAAAACTTTGTCGGCGGATATTCCAATGACGGACAGAGGTCAAGGAGGTTTGTTGGACGTTGCCTGCGGGGAAGGTTATGACGATGAGATATTTTTCACTTTTTCTTACGGAACCTTTTTCAGTAATACTACCGCACTTTACAAGGGCAAGATTGGCGAGAAATCCATTGAAAGCTTAACCAAACTTTTTGTGGGTTCGCCGCTTGTCAGCAGCGGCCATCATTTTGGATCTCGCGTAAGATTAGTTCCGGATGGTTATTTATTCATGAGCATCGGAGAACGCGGCGATCAACCCAGAGCGCAAGAAAAAAAGGAACATAACGGCAAAATCTTGCGTCTTGCCAAAGACGGCTCCGTTCCGAGCGACAACCCTTTTGTGAAAAACTCCGATTTTCTGCCGGAAATATTTTCGCTTGGGCATCGAAATCCTCAAGGCATGGCAATCCATCCTGAAACCGGAGCCGTCTGGGTTTCAGAGCATGGCGCGCGCGGCGGGGATGAAATTAATTTGGTTGAAGCGGGTAAAAATTACGGCTGGCCGGTTATTTCCTATGGGACAAACTACATTGGAACGAAGATTGGAATTGGAACTAAAGCGGAAGGCTACGAGCAGCCTATTCATTACTGGGATCCGTCCATCGCGCCGGCAGGCATGATGTTTTACACTGGAGAGTTATTCCCAAAGTGGAAAAACAAATTATTTGTGGCGGCGTTAAAATTTCAACTTTTATCTATCTTGGATATTGAAGGACGCAAAGCCAAAGGCGAAGAACAAATCCTACGCGAAAAATATGGTCGCATTCGCGACGTCAAAACAGCCCCCGATGGATCGATTATGTTTAGCACGGACGGTGGCGGACTTTATGCTATCTATCCTGCTGAAAACTAATCGCCGACTTCAACAATATCAATAAGTTAAACGATATTTATTCTTCCCAATCGCTCGCCACAGTTTAAACCAAGTCGCAGGCTTCGGCGGGCATCCAGTGGGCGTCTTTTCCTTCCCATTTAATATTGCAGCCGATGGGGTTTGTCATCGGAACGCTGACTTCTTTGCCCTCAGTGAGTTCAGATAAAGTTCGGCTCAAATCGTCCACCTTCATTTTGCTCAAATCTCTTGGACTATCCACGCCCCTGCCGGTATAAACCAATCGGCGTTGTTGGTTAAAAACAAAAAAGTGCGGGGTTTTTAGAGCGCCATAATCCAACGCGATCTGCTGGGTTGGGTCAAAAAGGTAAACCCAAGGATATTCTGCGGTTTCCATCCGCATCAACATATGAAAGAAGCTGTCCGTCGGATAAGTATTTGGGCTGTTGCTATTGATCGCCACAAAGCCGACTCCTTTTTGTTTAAAGTTGTTCACGGTTTGCGGGTGTGCTCGTCGGAATTTAAGACGTAAGGACAATGATTGCTGGTGAAAAATATCACCAAAAAAGGATGGGAGCTAAAGTCGGCAAGCCGATAAACTTTTCCTTCGGTCGAGGCTAAAGTGAAATCGGGAGCAGCTTCGTTGAGAGCTAAGGTATATGACATATCTATTTAAAACGAGGGTGAGATTTATTTTCCAAAAAAGTACGACATAGGCGCGTTAAATTTTATTGTCAAAGCGCTCGACTAAATACCGCAAGCGCCGACTCCAAGCCGGAACTTGCAAAGTGAACGCTTGCCGGACTTAATTGCAGGCTTTTTTGAGGGATGCGATTCGTTGTTGGTAATTTCCGCTAAATACATAAGAGCCGGCAACGAAAGTGTCCGCGCCCGCCGCAAAAGCGGAGCGAATCGTTTGATCGTTCATGCCGCCGTCGACTTCAAGCCGAATAGGTTTGTCGCCGATCATTTTAGATATTTCCCGCAGCTTCAGTTCGACCGCCGGAATGTAAGACTGGCCGCCAAATCCCGGGTTCACGGTCATTGCCAAGACCAAATCCACTTTATCCAACACATACTGCAAAAAACCAATATCGGTTGCCGGATTGATCGCCACTCCCGCTTTCTTTCCAAGTTTACGAATGGCGCTCAGCGTTCTATCCAAATGCGTACAGGCTTCGACATGAACGGTAATGCAATCCGATCCGGCGTTGGCGTAGGCTTCAAGATAAGGATCGGGATTCACGATCATCAAATGCGTGTCGAAAAACTTTTGGGTTTTGTCGCGCAGCGAGGCGATGACGGCGGGTCCAAAAGTCAAACTTGGCACAAAAACTCCGTCCATCACGTCGAGATGTATCCAGTCCGCTCCGGCTTTATCCGCCGCGGAAACTTCTTCGCCAAGTTTAGAAAAGTCAGCGCTCAATATCGATGGCGCAATGATTATATCCATGGATTCAATAGATTTTTGAGGATTGAATTTGCGCTGCCTAATCAGAAGGCTCAGAACAGTTCAGCGCATGTTGATATTAGATGCAGAAAAACGCAAAGGGGGTTGCCATGTCAAATATTATGACCTCGAATCCGAATTTTGAAATACGGAATTTTTGTAGGAACAAACTCTTAACCATAATTTCAATTTTCTTCATAAAATATAGTGAATTGTCTGGCGCTTTATTTTTTCAATTCTTAAAAAATGGTTAAAATTTTTTTTGGCTCTATCGCTCATATGAGTTGATTTTTTTTAAATATTCTTTAATCTGTTCGTTTTATCGAACAACTTAACCTTTTCGCCAATTTTAAATATGTCTGAACAAACTTTAAAATTTGATACGCTTGCAATTCATGCAGGTTGCTCTCCCGATCCGGTTACCGGATCTCGCGCTTTGCCGATTCATGCCAGTACTGCCTTTCAATTCAAAGATACCGACCATGCGAAAAACCTTTTTGCTTTAAATGAAGTCGGTTTCATCTATTCACGTTTAACCAATCCCACCGTAAACACTTTGCAAACAAAGGTCGCCGCATTGGAAGGCGGGGTTTTTTCGACTGCTTTTTCCTCGGGACATGCGGCAGAAACGGCTTGTATGTTTGCCTTGATGGAACCCGGCAAAGAAATTGTGGTTGGCAAGCAACTTTACGGCGGCTCAATCAACCTTTTTGGCAATAGTTTCAAAAAGTTTGGATGGAAAACGGTATTCGTCGATTGCGAAAATTTAGACGAAATTCGCAACGCCATCAACGAAAACACGCGAGCCGTTTTTATCGAATCCATCGCGAATCCCGGTGGGATCATTATCGACATCGAAGCCATCGCTAAGATAACAAAAGAAAAGGGCGTCGTGCTTGTTGTGGATAACACTTTGGCGACTCCTTATCTGATTAAACCTCTATCTTATGGAGCTGATGTGGTGATTAATTCCATGACAAAATTTATGGTTGGAAACGGAACCGTGTTGGGCGGTATTGTAGTCGATTCCGGAAATTTCAATTTTGCGGGCAACGATAAATATCCAAACCTCAGCAAACCTTCTGCAGACTATCATGGAACGGTCTTCGCGGAAAAGTTTGGCAATCTTGCGCTTTCTTTGTACTTGCACGCGGTTGGCCTCAGAGACCTTGGAGCCTGTCTTTCTCCTTTCAACGCTTGGCTAATCAATAATGGCTTGGAAACCCTTTCTTTAAGAATGCAGAAACACTGCTCCAATGCTTTGGCGGTCGCGCATTTTTTAAAAAATCATCCAAAAGTGAAATGGGTTTCTTATCCCGGTTTGGAAGACGATCGATACCATGCGCTACACAAAAAATATTGCCCAAACGGCGCCGGCTCGGTATTTAGCTTTGGCATTCAAGGAGGAGACGCAAGCGGAATTAAGTTGGTAAATAGCGTGAAATTATTGTCTCATCTTGCTAACTTGGGAGATTTACGTTCTTCGATTATCCATCCTTCCTCAACCACGCAGAGTCAATTAAACGACGCCCAAAAAGCGCAAGCGAAAGCTTCCGGGGAAACCCTGCGATTGTCCGTTGGTTTAGAAGATCCTGAGGATATTATCGCAGACTTGGAGCAAGCTCTCGGTCAAATATAATTACCATCCTGACGCCAAAAATAGAGAGTGTGAGACGGTCGGGTTTTGCCAGACATTTTTTTAAGAAGGACTTTCTTCAAAGTCGTTAGGGGTTTGGTACTTACAATGTTTGTTGATTCTGTATGAATTGTAGTCATTCATCATGAAATCATTAATATCAACACGAGCTTGTTCTCAGCTTTTGTAAATTGTCTTTTTTATCCATTCCTTCTTCAAAATAGAAAAAAATTCTCCGCTAAAGCGTTATCTTAACAATTCCCTTTGCCACTCATGGATATATGAATCCTATAGCTTTTCAATAGATCTAAATTCAAATTACTCTTGTAAGTCGAACCTTGATCCGAATGATGAACCAACCCATTCGGTTGGCGGTAGTTCAACGCTTGCTTCAGCGCTTGATAAACCAAATATTGATCATTCTTCTTGGAAGTCTGATAACTTATAATCTTTCTTGAATAAGAATCCATCACTATTGCAAGATAAAGCCAGCCTTCTACTGTGTTGATATAAGTGGCGTCGACACGCCAAAGTTTGTCTCGTGTTGGCGGGTTAAAGTTTCTTTTTACTAAATTAGGGTAA
This sequence comes from Theodoxus fluviatilis, assembly GCA_034096865.1. Taxonomy (NCBI): domain Eukaryota; kingdom Metazoa; phylum Mollusca; class Gastropoda; order Cycloneritida; family Neritidae; genus Theodoxus; species Theodoxus fluviatilis. Next base: position 12,265 of record JAWQFJ010030862.1, read on the forward strand.
CTCTTGTTTAATTTGCCGGATTGAGTCGTTACTTTAAATGCCCTTGGCCTTTTAGCCTTTAAACCCAACTCATCCATTAATTTGCGTATCTTATCACGACCAACCAAAAAGCCTTCTCTGTTTAAGTATATTTTCAATCTTCTTGTCCCAAAACTATTACGACTTTTCTTCATCAAAGATACAATGTGCATCTTCATATCTGCCGCATCTGCATCCATTTTATTTTGTGATTTCAAATAGTAATCATAACAAGAGCGATTAATACCAAATAAATCACATAACTTTTTAGTCTTATAGCTTGTTGAAAGCTTGGCTATTGCGAAATAGCCTTGTTGTTTGCTTGAACAAAGAAGGCGGTTGCCTTTTTTAAGATTTCATTATCCTCCTTTAAACTAAAATTTTCCTTTCTTAGTTTCTTTAATTCTTTTTGAAGGGTTTCTATAGTTTGCTCTGCCGGCGTCGGATTATTCCGTTTGCGGTCTTCGCAAACCCATTTGGAAACTAAGCTAGCGCTAAGTCCATATTGTTTTGCGATTTAAGCTGGAGAATAGCCATCTTGAATTACAAATTCAGCGATTTGTTCTTTAAATTCGTTGGGATATTTCTTCATCAAAATTCTCCTGAATGTTTAAGTTGTTTTTAATCCTAACGAAAAAATCCCTCTCTAAAAACCTGTCCTAAAAAACCCGGCCACTGCATTTCACGCCGGGGCCGGAAAGGGAACTGCGTCCGCCTGAAACGGGAGAAACGGAAATTTGGGAGCTGATTCTATCTTTGAGAGCGGAAACGTGGGAGATAATCCCAATCAATTTTCCGTCTATGCGAAGGCCGGACAAGGTATCCAAAGCCGTTTCGAGGGCTTCCTCGTCCAGAGTGCCAAAACCCTCGTCGAGAAAAAGCGAATCTACGCGAACTTTGCGGCTGGACATTTTTGAAAGCCCCAGAGCCAAAGCGAGGCTGACGATAAAACTTTCCCCGCCGGAAAGGTTTTTGATCGAGCGGATTTCACCAGCCTGATAATTATCGACGACATTCAATTCCAACGGCTGCCGATCGTCGCGCATCAAAAGGTAGCGATCGGTCATTTTTTCCAACTGCCGATTAGCATGGGAGACCATCAATTCAAAAGTCAGTCCTTGCGCAAAATTGCGGTACTTTTTTCCGTCGGCGGAACCAATCAGCCCATGTAAATTTTTCCAGCGCGCCAACTCTTTTTTTTGCGCATCAATCACAAACCGCTTTTCTTTTATGCGTTCTTTGGCGGCGGCGTTCTCATTCAACTTGTGTTTCAAACCGGCAATCTCCTCGCGCATAACTTTCAGAGATTCTTCGACATTTTTATATTGAGGTTCCAGCTCCTCAAAAGATTTTTCGGTAAGTTTTTTGGCGTTCTCTTCGGCGAGGCGGTTTTGACGATCTTGACGTTTCGCTTGAAGTTCGGTCGCGGCGTTATCCAACTGCTTTGCTTGAGAGGATAAAGTTTCTCGTTCCTCGCGAGGCATTCGGGATTCATTGAAAACTTTCTCATCGGCAAAGTTCGCTCGAGAAAGCGCCGTTAAAAAATCTGCTTCCGCCTTTTTCAATTCAGGCGCCCTCTGCTTGATTTGTTCTCCCAAAAATTCAATATTATCTTTGCGCCTTGCTCAGTTTTTTACGTAATTCATCGTTAATTTCTCTCGCGTATTTTTCTGTAGTTTCCGCGTTGGAAATGGCTTTATTCAGGCGGCTTTCTTCCTCGTCCGGTTTTTTGTCGCCATAAGTCTCTTTTCGTTTGTTGGAACCCCCCTCGAGAACTTTTTTAAGTTGGTCCAAATTTTCTTGTTTTTCATTCAAAGTTTTGGATTGGGTTTCAATCATAGCGTCCAGTCGCTTTACCTCGCCAACGATGGCGGCAATCTGTTCTTCGATTTCAGTTTTTTGATTTCCTTGCTTTTGCCACCCTTGCATTTTGAACTTTAGATTATCGATTGCGGATTGCGGGTTGGAAAAATCAACGTCGTATCTAAGAGGTTCTAGCTTTGCGGTAATCTTGTTTGTAGTTCGTCAAAGCTTTGCCGAATAGTCGAAAGAGAGTTTTCCAAATCCTGCAGATATTTTTCAGCGGCTTTTTTATTGCCGGCGGCTTCGGTTTCCTTTTTTTCAAACTCGTTCAAAAGATTATGAGCGCTGGCTTTGTCGTCTTCCAACTTTTTGATGTTCGTTTCTTTTTCTTCCGCTTTTTCAATTAAATCACTCAGCGCCTTAATTTTTTGCTCGATCTCATCGACAACCGGAATATTGCCTACCGCAAATGGATGTTCGGTTGAACCGCAAAGCGGACAAGGCTTCCCGTCCTCAAGTTTAGCTCTATAATCTTCAAGTTCCGTAATTTTATTGATATACGCCATTTCGCGTAGCAAGGCGTCTTTCTCGCTTCGATATTCGCGGAGCAGTTTTCCGTCCAAAAATTCTTCCAAATCGCCCTTAGCTTTTTGGAGATTTTCAGAGGTGGATTCCAATTCTCGTTTTTTAAGAACAGTTTGATTTGAAATTTCCTCCTTTTGTTTTGAAGCGTCCGCCGCCGTTTTTTTCGCTTCATTATAATTGTTTTCTTTCTGCGCGATTTCTTGTTGTCTGGATTGCAGGCTCGCAAACTGTTCTTCAATACCTGCCAGTCCGGTGATTAGCCACTCATCTTGCGCATTTTCTTCCAAATAGAGCTTTACGGCTTCCAGCGTTTCTCCGGCTTCTGTTTGTTTTTGTTGTTCCTTAGCTTTTGTTTGTTTGTCTAACTCGATTTTTGCGGCGAGGTTGCGGTAAGATTTTTCTTCTTCTGAAGTCATTTTTGCTTGTTCCGCGAGCCTTTGATCCAGCAAACGGATTTTTTGAATGAGCGGAGCGACGGCTTGGAGTTCTGCTTTGGAGTTGAGACTATGCTGAGTGGCGGCCTCAAGGGTTTCAGACTGTTGCTTTGCCGAATTTTCCAACTCGGGAAGAGTCGCCTGCCGCGAGGCTAAAGAAGTTTGATCGTCAGCCAGTTGCTTACGCAGCGCTTGCAACGAAGCGAAATCTTCATCAAATGACGCTGCTTTTTCGGCGAGTTCGAGTTTATTTCTAAAAGGTTTGAAGGCTTCCTTACGAGCTTCAAATTTTTCCGTTTCATCGGCAAGGCTTGCCAGCTCTTCGCCCAGCTTTTTAATATTCGTTAGCCAAGTCATGGCTTTACCGATCTCGTTTAATTTTTCGGCAAGCTGATTTTCCAATATATGTTTTGCCGCAATTTCATCATGAATTTCTTTTTCTAGCTCCGACTCCAGAATGACGATGCCGGACGTTTCGGAGTTTAATACTTCCAGCTTTTGCTGCTCCTCGCTTTGTCGTTCATGAACGCGACAAGATATTTCCGAATAAACTTCGGTGCCGGTTATCTGCTCGAGGATTTTTGATTTTTGTTCGACTTCCGCCCGCAGAAAGGTATCGAACCCTCCTTGAGCCAAAAGTACGGAGCGCGTGAAACGATCAAAATCCATTCCCGTTTTTTTCTCGACCACTCCGACGACTAAGCTTTTCTTAGTTTCTATGAGCTTGCCGGAGTCCGCGTAGGAAATCTGATGTTCCTGATCTTGCAAAGCGCCCTCGGCGTTTTTTCGAGCGCGGCGTTGCTCCCAATGGCAGCGGAAACGTCCCGCTTGGGATTCAAACAAAACCTCGGCATAACACTCTCCCGTCTGGCGCGACATAATCTCGTTTTCGTTCTTAGTGATTTTGCCAAGACGAGGCGTCGTCCCATAAAGAGCGAGACAGATAGCGTCCAAAACCGTCGATTTGCCCGCTCCGGTCGGCCCGTTAAGGACAAAAATTCCATTCGTCGTATATTCAGAATCGGCGAAGTCAATCACCCATTCGCCATAAAGGGAATTAAGGTTCTTAAAGCGAAGCTCTAAAATCTTCATATTTGATTTTCGATTTGCAAGTTTTGAATATTTTGCCTGTTTCGATGATTTTCATATTTGTTTTTCAAGTTTGATTTGCTTCTTCGCCAATCTAAAATTATTCAGCATTAATATCCTCTTCTTTGAGTCCAAGTATTATTTCGTTGTAGCAAGCCAGAAGTTCCTCCCGTTCTTCGGTTGGGATTTGATGCGCGTCAAGGCAGCGGATAAAAACTTCGTTCTCATCCAAATCGTCAAGGGTCTCTTCTTTAGTCGAGACTTCGATGAGACGGTGCATGACTTTAGTATTCTTGATGCGTCGAATTTCCATTTCCGAGTCCGCCAAAGCATCGTTCAAAATCTCTCGAAGGTTTCCAACAGCGCTACCGGTGTATTCGATTTCAAGCCAAGCGCGGCTTTTTTCTCTTTTTAATGCGTCCAGTTTTTCATGGATTTCTACCAGCGAGCCGACAATCCGCGCGAGTTTTTGGAAACAAGGAATCGCAATCTCGCGGGTTATGGGTTTGGCATTATCAAATTCAAGCAAGATTACTTTCTTGGTTTGATTTGCCTCACCAAACCCCATGGGGATTGGCGAGCCGCAATAGCGATGAATTTCCGAGCCGCCTACAAGTTGCGGAACATGCAAATGACCAAGAGCCAAATAATCGATGGATGCGGGAAATATTTCTTTGCCAACGTGAGCCAAAGAGCCAACGTAAAGATCTCTGACGCCGTCTCCCTCGACGGTTTTGCCGCCCGAAGCAAAAAGATGCCCCATCGCGATAATCGGAATTTTTGAGCCACCGCTTTGTTCCAGCTGTTCTCGCTTTTTTTCTGCGATGCAACAAACGTCCTCATAATGCTTTCTTACGCCTTCGATTAGCTTGGCGTTTTTATCGTCGATGTTCTCCCCGGGTTCCGTCGTCCGCACGTCTTTATCTCGCAGATAGGGAACCGCGCAAATAATGGCTTCCGGCCGTTCGCCGTGAAAAAGCGTAATGACTTCGTCTTCAGGATTTTCGGTGGCGGAGTCGACAACATGCACGTTCAGCGAGCGCAGCAGAATTTTGGGCGCGTTGAGAAAAGAAGGGGAGTCATGATTACCGCCAATAATCACGATATGGCGACAGCTAGATGAAACGCGACAAAGGAAATCATAATAAAGTTGCTGCGCGCGATTGGTCGGGGCGCTGGTATCAAAGACGTCGCCGGCGACCAGAAGCGCATTGATTTGCTCTGCGCGGATTGTTTCGGCTAGCCAATCGAGGAACGCCTCGAACTCTTCATAGCGTTTTTTGCCGTAAAGCGAGCGTCCCAAATGCCAATCCGCAGTATGAAGTATTTTCATGCGATTAAATTTTTTTAAAAGCGAGGAGATTCATGATCAATTTGGAAAAATGAAATTTGGGAAGGCGAGGATATTTTCCGCCATAACTCGACGGAAAAATTTGCTTTGAGGTTCAAAATTGAACGCGGCTTCATTACCCCGAGAATATGAGCCTAATTGAATTTAGATCTTTTTATCCGGTGAGAGCACGTTTGCGCCCTGATTAAAAAGAATCTTTTTGTCTTCGTCCGTGAGTTCACGACGGGTTTTGAGTTTTTCTTGGATGGCATAGGCTTTTTTTACGGCGGGTCTTTCCTGAATTTTCAAGAACCATCTTTTAAAGTTCGGGAAATCGTCGATATTCTGACCCTGCGCTCCGTGCGAAACCGTCCATGGATAGGCTGCCATGTCCGCGATGGAGTACTCGCCCGCAATATATTCCGAATGTTTTAGTTGGTTGTCCAAAACTTGATAAAGCCGAGAGGTTTCTTTGACGTAGCGTTCGATGGCATAAGGAATTTTAACAGGAGCATAACGATTGAAATGGTGATTTTGACCGAGCATTGGTCCCAAACCGCCCATTTGCCAGAACAGCCATTGCAGGACTTCATATTTTTTGCGGGGGTCGGCGGGAATGAACTTTTTTGTTTTTTCAGCGAGATACAACAAAATGCAACCCGACTCAAAAAGCGGAAGCGGTTCGACGTCAAATTCGGGATTGTGATCGACGATTGCCGGGATTTTGTTATTGGGAGCAATTTTAAGGAATTCGGGTTTAAATTGGTCGCCCTTGCCAATGTCGATGGGGATAACATTATAATCCATCTTGGCTTCTTCGAGGAAGATGGTGACTTTATGCCCGTTAGGGGTTGACCAGTAGTAAAGATCTATCATGTTTTTTTGTGGATGAGGGTTTACGGTTTATATTTGTTCAGTTGGTCATAAATGTAAGGAGCGTAAGGGTCTAATTGCAAAATGTACCTGCGCGTTAGGTCTAATGCTATTTGCGAAGCCAAGGTAATGAAATATTTGCGATCGGCTTGGATGAGTAGTTTTCTGACGAAGCGTTCGTCGCGCTTGCCAAAAGCGATGAAAATCGTGCCAACCGGAGTTTTCGAGCCGTCTCCGGAGGGACCAGCCAAACCGGTCGTAGATATGCCATAATCGCTTCCCGTGATTTCCAAAAGGTTTTCCAGCATAGCTTCAGCGACTTCGGAGGACACGGCTCCAAATTTGTTGATTATTTCATTGTCTATCTTTAGCAATTTGTTTTTGGCTTCGATAGAATAAGCCGTAACGCCCGCCTGAAATATGCTAGAAGCGCCTTCAATTCCCGCGATTTGCGCCGCGAGCGCCCCGCCGCTGCAAGATTCGGCGACCGATAAAGTTTTGCCTTTTTCTTTTAACAATCTGTGCAATTCTTCGCCGAGTCCGTATGAGTTGCTTGAAAAAATATACCCAGCAAACAAATCTTTTAACTTCCCTTCGAATTCGTTGGCAATCTCCTCGTCTTTTTCGAGGCGGGTAATCTTAATGTCTACATAAGGACGACTGGCTCTGAAGCCGAGCTTTAGATTGGGGCTGCGGACTATATTCTCGTCGATTTTGGTTTGCAGCGTGGATTCGCCAATACCAAAAGTTCTGTAAATTTTTGTGATGACTTTATCGCCGGTAACTTTTCGCGCAATTTGCGGCATAATATCGTTTCGCCACATGGATTTGAGTTCGGAGGGCACGCCGGGCGTCGCGAAAATTTCGCAATTTCCGTGACGATAATATATGCCCGGGGCGCTGCCGTTTAGATTCTCGATTGGCAAAGCTTTGGCTGGAAGCATCGCCTGCTTTAGATTGGCTTTGTTGAAATTGAAATTCTTTTTTTGCGTCCACGCGTTAATCTGCCCCACTGCCTGCGCGTTTTCGACCAGATTATCCCCAAAAGCCGCCGCGAGCGCTTCGGAAGTGTAATCGTCGACCGTGGGGCCGAGACCTCCATTAATCAGCAAAAAATCAAAATTTTCCGCGAGCGTCTTGATTTCATTTGCCAGCGAGTTTTTATCGTCGCCAATCACGACCGTTTTCCCAACGCGCAAGCCCAAATTTACAAATTCCTGATAAAGATAATTCGAGTTGGTATCGACCAAATCCCCGCTCATAATCTCATCCCCCGACATTAACAAAGCTATTTTCATCCTGATTTCATCATTAAGATTAATTTTTTATTTAAACGGTTGGGCGAGTGCTTTCATGGTTACTGTATGCTTGTCGAATTGTTTTATTCCGGCTTGTTCCACTGCTTTTTATTTCCAAAAAGTAATTGCGTGCAAATCATAAAATCAAAGTAATGTTGTTATCCTCATATTATCAACCTCCAAACAGCAAAAATAAACTTTATTTATTACAACGGGTTATTCAAATAAGAAAAATTATGGAGTCGATTCTGACAAATTGATTTTTGAGGTTTTTTTGTTTGATGGGAAAGCTCCAAAAAATTCCCGAAATATAAGATTCTTGAGTTTGCCTTACTCGAACTTAATTGGACAGATGAAATAAATCGCTTAATTATCTCAATCAAGTTGCGTCGATTTATTCTCCGCGAAACTACTTTTCTAAAGTTCCAATTATTAAAATTCATTTAATTTGTTCTAAGCCAATATTATCTTCGAATGATAAAAATTCTCCCCGAAAATTTAATCAATAAAATAGCCGCCGGCGAGGTGGTTGAAAGGCCTTTTTCGGTCGTCAAAGAATTGGTCGAAAACTCTTTGGATTCCGGCGCAGACGAAATTCAAGTTTCGATTAAGGCAGGCGGCAAGGAAATGATGACCGTTCTAGACAACGGCTGCGGGATGACTCGCGAGGAAGCTCGACTTTGCGTGGAACGTCATGCCACAAGTAAAATATCCGAAATCGACGATTTGGAAAAAATCCGATCGATGGGTGTTCGAGGCGAAGCCTTGGCGGCGATTGCCGCCGTCTCCAACTTTGAGCTAACTACTTGCAAAGACGAAAACGAAGGCGGGACTTTTATTCAAATCGAGGGCGGGACAATCGTCAATTACGGCAAAGCGGGTTTTCCTAAAGGCACGCGGATTAAGGTCGAAGAACTTTTTTTTAATACCCCCGCCCGCTATAAATTCCTCAAAAGCGACGCCAGCGAAACGCAGCATATTCATGACTTCATGCAAAAAATCGCCTTTTCTTTTTCGGGCATCAGCTTCAAGTTTACGAACATCAAAAAGGAGGTTTTTAATTATTATAAAGCGAAAGACCTCAACGAAAGGCTTTTTCAAATTTATGGCGGCGATTGTGTCGATAATTTATTTTATGCCGAGCATGAAGAACCGGGCTTTAAATTTGAAGGTTTATTCTCGCGCCCGACAATGGGACGTCCTTCGCGTCGGTGGCAGCAAATCTTCGTCAACGACCGCTGCGTCAAGCCACCTTTTATTTGGCATGCCGTAGAATCGGCTTACAAAACGATTTTGATGAAAAACCAATATCCCATTTTTTTCATTAAAATCGAGATAGAACCGCGTGAGATCGACGTAAACGCCCATCCGGCAAAAACCGAAATCAGATTTAAAAACTCAAATCTGGCGCATACGATTATTTCTCAGGCGCTGCAAAAAAAACTGAAGGACGAAACCCGCAGCCGTTTTGCCGTTGGTTTTGCATCCACGTCTTCAAACCCGCAGCCTTCTAAATCTCAAAACATAGCTCATAAACCGGGGGACGCCGAGCGTTCTCAAACCGCCTTTCCTTTTGACTTTAAAAATCCGAATTCAGCGGGCGCTGAGTCGGCGGGAAAAACTCCTCCCCTAAACTCTGATTTTTATCATCGAGACGCTGTCGAGCAAGACGCTAATGAAATACCTGTTTCAAACGAGAGAGTTCGAGAGCAAAACGAATTTGAAGCGCCAAGTCACCTTGTGCCGGCCGAAAGTTTGGATAATGGATTGAAAAAAAACCAGACCGAGCAGCGCGTTATTTGGAAAGCGATTGGCGAGTTTAACGAATATATTTTTGCGTCATGCGAAGATCGTTTAATGATTTTAGACAAGCACGCGGCTCATGAAAGGATTCGCTTTGAAGAAATACGAACCGAATATTATTCCGACGAAGTGAGTTCCGTCCCCAAGCTATTTCCTGAGATTATGAAGCTGACGCCGCAAGACGCGCTCAAAATCGAATGCTACTTGGACGTTTGGAAAAAGTTTGGTTTTGAAATCGAGCATTTCGGCAAAAACGACTTCAGCATAAAAGCTGTGCCGGTTATTTTCAAAAATCGCGAAAGCGTTGCCGACATTATTAAAGAGGCGCTGGATGAAACCGAGCTGTTTGGGAAATCGGGCAGCGTCGAGAAATACTGCAACCAAGTTTTTGAAAGGATGGCGTGCCATTCGGCAATTAGAGGTCGTCAATCCATGAGTATCCAAGAAATGCAATCCTTGCTGGATCAGCTCGCAACTTTGGATATTAACCTATACTGTCCCCATGGTCGTCCGGTCATCATCGAAATCGAAGAGCGCGAACTCGAGAAAAGGTTTAAACGGGTAGTTTGAAGATTTGGAGTATATTTAGAAAGTACGGCAGAGACGCGAAGTCTTTAGTCTTCTAGACATGCGAGCGGCAACTCTTTTAATATTCTCTCTTCTCTCCGAGCGCCGAATTAAGTCGACTTGAGGAAAGTTCGATATATTCGGAATCCAATTCGCACCCGACAAATTTTCGATTGAGAATTATCGAAGCCACGCCGGTCGTCGAGCTTCCTGCAAAGGGATCAAACACCAAATCACCCTCTTCGGAGCTTGCTAAGATAATTCTTTTTAAAAGCTCCAACGGTTTTTGCGTTGGGTGCTTTCCAAATCCCTTCTCACTCTTATTTGGCGCGGTCATCGTCCAAATTGATTTCATTTGCTTGCCGTTGTTGAGTTGCCGCATTTTATCGTAGTTGAAAAAATGTTTCGATTTCTCGCTTTTCGCAGCCCAAATTATTGTTTCCGTATCTGCAGTGTATTTTGCAGAGTCCATCCACTCACGCTTGCGTGTGTGGATGGACTCTGCAAAATACACTCCAGATACGGAACACATAAGTTTGGTGGCTCGCTGGACGAAGGACGACGAAATCACGAAACATTTTTTCAACTACGATAAAATGCGGCAACTCAACAACGGCAAGCAAATGAAATCAATTTGGACGATGACCGCGCCAAATAAGAGTGAGAAGGGATTTGGAAAGCACCCAACGCAAAAACCGTTGGAGCTTTTAAAAAGAATTATCTTAGCAAGCTCCGAAGAGGGTGATTTGGTGTTTGATCCCTTTGCAGGAAGCTCGACGACCGGCGTGGCTTCGATAATTCTCAATCGAAAATTTGTCGGGTGCGAATTGGATTCCGAATATATCGAACTTTCCTCAAGTCGACTTAATTCGGCGCTCGGAGAGAAGAGAGAATATTAAAAGAGTTGCCGCTCGCATGTCTAGAAGACTAAAGACTTCGCGTCTCTGCCGTACTTTCTAAATATACTCCAAATCTTCAAACTACCCGTTTAAACCTTTTCTCGAGTTCGCGCTCTTCGATTTCGATGATGACCGGACGACCATGGGGACAGTATAGGTTAATATCCAAAGTTGCGAGCTGATCCAGCAAGGATTGCATTTCTTGGATACTCATGGATTGACGACCTCTAATTGCCGAATGGCACGCCATCCTTTCAAAAACTTGGTTGCAGTATTTCTCGACGCTGCCCGATTTCCCAAACAGCTCGGTTTCATCCAGCGCCTCTTTAATAATGTCGGCAACGCTTTCGCGATTTTTGAAAATAACCGGCACAGCTTTTATGCTGAAGTCGTTTTTGCCGAAATGCTCGATTTCAAAACCAAACTTTTTCCAAACGTCCAAGTAGCATTCGATTTTGAGCGCGTCTTGCGGCGTCAGCTTCATAATCTCAGGAAATAGCTTGGGGACGGAACTCACTTCGTCGGAATAATATTCGGTTCGTATTTCTTCAAAGCGAATCCTTTCATGAGCCGCGTGCTTGTCTAAAATCATTAAACGATCTTCGCATGACGCCAAAATATATTCGTTAAACTCGACAATCTCTTTCCAAATAACGCGCTGATCGGTCTGGTTTTTTTTCAATCCATTATCCAAACTTTCGGCCGGCACAAGGTGACTTGGCGCTTCAAATTCGTTTTGCTCTCGAACTCTCTCGTTTGAAACAGGTATTTCATTAGCGTCTTGCTCGACAGCGTCTCGATGATAAAAATCAGAGTTTAGGGGAGGAGATTTTCCCGCCGACTCAGCGCCCGCTGAATTCGGATTTTTAAAGTCAAAAGGAAAGGCGGTTTGAGAACGCTCGGCGTCCCCCGGTTTATGAGCTATGTTTTGAGATTTAGAAGGCTGCGGGTTTGAAGACGTGGATGCAAAACCAACGGCAAAACGGCTGCGGGTTTCGTCCTTCAGTTTTTTTTGCAGCGCCTGAGAAATAATCGTATGCGCCAGATTTGAGTTTTTAAATCTGATTTCGGTTTTTGCCGGATGGGCGTTTACGTCGATCTCACGCGGTTCTATCTCGATTTTAATGAAAAAAATGGGATATTGGTTTTTCATCAAAATCGTTTTGTAAGCCGATTCTACGGCATGCCAAATAAAAGGTGGCTTGACGCAGCGGTCGTTGACGAAGATTTGCTGCCACCGACGCGAAGGACGTCCCATTGTCGGGCGCGAGAATAAACCTTCAAATTTAAAGCCCGGTTCTTCATGCTCGGCATAAAATAAATTATCGACAAAATCGCCGCCATAAATTTGAAAAAGCCTTTCGTTGAGGTCTTTCGCTTTATAATAATTAAAAACCTCCTTTTTGTTGTTCGTAAACTTGAAGCTGATGCCCGAAAAAGCAAAGGCGATTTTTTGCATGAAGTCATGAATATGCTGCGTTTCGCTGGCGTCGCTTTTGAGGAATTTATAGCGGGCGGGGGTATTAAAAAAAAGTTCTTCGACCTTAATCCGCGTGCCTTTAGGAAAACCCGCTTTGCCGTAATTGACGATTGTCCCGCCCTCGATTTGAATAAAAGTCCCGCCTTCGTTTTCGTCTTTGCAAGTAGTTAGCTCAAAGTTGGAGACGGCGGCAATCGCCGCCAAGGCTTCGCCTCGAAAACCCATCGAACGGATTTTTTCCAAATCGTCGATTTCGGATATTTTACTTGTGGCATGACGTTCCACGCAAAGTCGAGCTTCCTCGCGAGTCATCCCGCAGCCGTTGTCTAGAACGGTCATCATTTCCTTGCCGCCTGCCTTAATCGAAACTTGAATTTCGTCTGCGCCGGAATCCAAAGAGTTTTCGACCAATTCTTTGACGACCGAAAAAGGCCTTTCAACCACCTCGCCGGCGGCTATTTTATTGATTAAATTTTCGGGGAGAATTTTTATCATTCGAAGATAATATTGGCTTAGAACAAATTAAATGAATTTTAATAATTGGAACTTTAGAACAGTAGTTTCGCGGAGAATAAATCGACGCAACTTGATTGAGATAATTAAGCGATTTATTTCATCTGTCCAATTAAGTTCGAGTAAGGCAAACTCAAGAATCTTACATTTCGGTAATTTTTTGCACCTTACCCATAAAAAAAAAAAACCTCAAAAATCAATTTGTCAGAATCGACTCAATAATTTTTCTTATTTGAATAACCCGTTGTAATAAATAAAGTTTATTTTTGCTGTTTGGAGGTTGATAATATGAGGATAACAACATTACTTTGATTTTATGATTTGCACGCAATTACTTTTTGGAAATAAAAAGCAGTGGAACAAGCCGGAATAAAACAATTCGACAAGCATACAGTAACCATGAAAGCACTCGCCCAACCGTTTAAATAAAAAATTAATCTTAATGATGAAATCAGGATGAAAATAGCTTTGTTAATGTCGGGGGATGAGATTATGAGCGGGGATTTGGTCGATACCAACTCGAATTATCTTTATCAGGAATTTGTAAATTTGGGCTTGCGCGTTGGGAAAACGGTCGTGATTGGCGACGATAAAAACTCGCTGGCAAATGAAATCAAGACGCTCGCGGAAAATTTTGATTTTTTGCTGATTAATGGAGGTCTCGGCCCCACGGTCGACGATTACACTTCCGAAGCGCTCGCGGCGGCTTTTGGGGATAATCTGGTCGAAAACGCGCAGGCAGTGGGGCAGATTAACGCGTGGACGCAAAAAAAGAATTTCAATTTCAACAAAGCCAATCTAAAGCAGGCGATGCTTCCAGCCAAAGCTTTGCCAATCGAGAATCTAAACGGCAGCGCCCCGGGCATATATTATCGTCACGGAAATTGCGAAATTTTCGCGACGCCCGGCGTGCCCTCCGAACTCAAATCCATGTGGCGAAACGATATTATTCCGCAAATTGCGCTAAAAGTTACCGGCGATAAAGTCATCACAAAAATTTACAGAACTTTTGGTATTGGCGAATCCACGCTGCAAACCAAAATCGACGAGAATATAGTCCGCAGCCCCAATCTAAAGCTCGGCTTCAGAGCCAGTCGTCCTTATGTAGACCTTAAGATTACCCGCCTCGAAAAAGACGAGGAGATTGCCAACGAATTCGAAGGGAAGTTAAAAGATTTGTTTGCTGGGTATATTTTTTCAAGCAACTCATACGGACTCGGCGAAGAATTGCACAGATTGTTAAAAGAAAAAGGCAAAACTTTATCGGTCGCCGAATCTTGCAGCGGCGGGGCGCTCGCGGCGCAAATCGCGGGAATTGAAGGCGCTTCTAGCATATTTCAGGCGGGCGTTACGGCTTATTCTATCGAAGCCAAAAACAAATTGCTAAAGATAGACAATGAAATAATCAACAAATTTGGAGCCGTGTCCTCCGAAGTCGCTGAAGCTATGCTGGAAAACCTTTTGGAAATCACGGGAAGCGATTATGGCATATCTACGACCGGTTTGGCTGGTCCCTCCGGAGACGGCTCGAAAACTCCGGTTGGCACGATTTTCATCGCTTTTGGCAAGCGCGACGAACGCTTCGTCAGAAAACTACTCATCCAAGCCGATCGCAAATATTTCATTACCTTGGCTTCGCAAATAGCATTAGACCTAACGCGCAGGTACATTTTGCAATTAGACCCTTACGCTCCTTACATTTATGACCAACTGAACAAATATAAACCGTAAACCCTCATCCACAAAAAAACATGATAGATCTTTACTACTGGTCAACCCCTAACGGGCATAAAGTCACCATCTTCCTCGAAGAAGCCAAGATGGATTATAATGTTATCCCCATCGACATTGGCAAGGGCGACCAATTTAAACCCGAATTCCTTAAAATTGATCCAAATAACAAAATCCCGGCAATCGTCGATCACAATCCCGAATTTGACGTCGAACCGCTTCCGCTTTTTGAGTCGGGTTGCATTTTGTTGTATCTCGCTGAAAAAACAAAAAAGTTCATTCCCGCCGACCCCCGCAAAAAATATGAAGTCCTGCAATGGCTGTTCTGGCAAATGGGCGGTTTGGGACCAATGCTCGGTCAAAATCACCATTTCAATCGTTATGCTCCTGTTAAAATTCCTTATGCCATCGAACGCTACGTCAAAGAAACCTCTCGGCTTTATCAAGTTTTGGACAACCAACTAAAACATTCGGAATATATTGTGGGCGAGTACTCCATCGCGGACATGGCAGCCTATCCATGGACGGTTTCGCACGGAGCGCAGGGTCAGAATATCGACGATTTCCCGAACTTTAAAAGATGGTTCTTGAAAATTCAGGAAAGACCCGCCGTAAAAAAAGCCTATGCCATCCAAGAAAAACTCAAAACCCGTCGTGAACTCACGGACGAAGACAAAAAGATTCTTTTTAATCAGGGCGCAAACGTGCTCTCACCGGATAAAAAGATCTAAATTCAATTAGGCTCATATTCTCGGGGTAATGAAGCCGCGTTCAATTTTGAACCTCAAAGCAAATTTTTCCGTCGAGTTATGGCGGAAAATATCCTCGCCTTCCCAAATTTCATTTTTCCAAATTGAGCATGAATCTCCTCGCTTTTAAAAAAATTTAATCGCATGAAAATACTTCATACTGCGGATTGGCATTTGGGACGCTCGCTTTACGGCAAAAAACGCTATGAAGAGTTCGAGGCGTTCCTCGATTGGCTAGCCGAAACAATCCGCGCAGAGCAAATCAATGCGCTTCTGGTCGCCGGCGACGTCTTTGATACCAGCGCCCCGACCAATCGCGCGCAGCAACTTTATTATGATTTCCTTTGTCGCGTTTCATCTAGCTGTCGCCATATCGTGATTATTGGCGGTAATCATGACTCCCCTTCTTTTCTCAACGCGCCCAAAATTCTGCTGCGCTCGCTGAACGTGCATGTTGTCGACTCCGCCACCGAAAATCCTGAAGACGAAGTCATTACGCTTTTTCACGGCGAACGGCCGGAAGCCATTATTTGCGCGGTTCCCTATCTGCGAGATAAAGACGTGCGGACTACGTAACCCGGTGATAACATCGACGATAAAAACGACAAGCTAATCGAAGGCGTAAGAAAGCATTATGAGGACGTTTGTTGCATCGCAGAAAAAAAGCGAGAACAGCTGGAACAAAGCGGTGGCTCAAAAATTCCGATTATCGCGATGGGGCATCTTTTTGCTTCGGGCGGCAAAACCGTCGAGGGAGACGGCGTCAGAGATCTTTACGTTGGCTCTTTGGCTCACGTTGGCAAAGAAATATTTCCCGCATCCATCGATTATTTGGCTCTTGGTCATTTGCATGTTCCGCAACTTGTAGGCGGCTCGGACATTCATCGCTATTGCGGCTCGCCAATCCCCATGGGGTTTGGTGAGGCAAATCAAACCAAGAAAGTAATCTTGCTTGAATTTGATAATGCCAAACCCATAACCCGCGAGATTGCGATTCCTTGTTTCCAAAAACTCGCGCGGATTGTCGGCTCGCTGGAAGAAATCCATGAAAAACTGGACGCATTAAAAAGAGAAAAAAGCCGCGCTTGGCTTGAAATCGAATACACCGGTAGCGCTGTTGGAAACCTTCGAGAGATTTTGAACGATGCTTTGGCGGACTCGGAAATGGAAATTCGACGCATCAAGAATACTAAAGTCATGCACCGTCTCATCGAAGTCTCGACTAAAGAAGAGTCCCTTGACGATTTGGATGAGAACGAAGTTTTTATCCGCTGCCTTGACGCGCATCAAATCCCAACCGAAGAACGGGAGGAACTTCTGGCTTGCTACAACGAAATAATACTTGGACTCAAAGAAGAGGATATTAATGCTGAATAATTTTAGATTGGCGAAGAAGCAAATCAAACTTGAAAAACAAATATGAAAATCATCGAAACAGGCAAAATATTCAAAACTTGCAAATCGAAAATCAAATATGAAGATTTTAGAGCTTCGCTTTAAGAACCTTAATTCCCTTTATGGCGAATGGGTGATTGACTTCGCCGATTCTGAATATACGACGAATGGAATTTTTGTCCTTAACGGGCCGACCGGAGCGGGCAAATCGACGGTTTTGGACGCTATCTGTCTCGCTCTTTATGGGACGACGCCTCGTCTTGGCAAAATCACTAAGAACGAAAACGAGATTATGTCGCGCCAGACGGGAGAGTGTTATGCCGAGGTTTTGTTTGAATCCCAAGCGGGACGTTTCCGCTGCCATTGGGAGCAACGCCGCGCTCGAAAAAACGCCGAGGGCGCTTTGCAAGATCAGGAACATCAGATTTCCTACGCGGACTCCGGCAAGCTCATAGAAACTAAGAAAAGCTTAGTCGTCGGAGTGGTCGAGAAAAAAACGGGAATGGATTTTGATCGTTTCACGCGCTCCGTACTTTTGGCTCAAGGAGGGTTCGATACCTTTCTGCGGGCGGAAGTCGAACAAAAATCAAAAATCCTCGAGCAGATAACCGGCACCGAAGTTTATTCGGAAATATCTTGTCGCGTTCATGAACGACAAAGCGAGGAGCAGCAAAAGCTGGAAGTATTAAACTCCGAAACGTCCGGCATCGTCATTCTGGAGTCGGAGCTAGAAAAATAAATTCATGATGAAATTGCGGCAAAACATATATTGGAAAATCAGCTTGCCGAAAAATTAAACGAGATCGGCAAAGCCATGACTTGGCTAACGAATATTAAAAAGCTGGGCGAAGAGCTGGCAAGCCTTGCCGATGAAACGGAAAAATTTGAAGCTCGTAAGGAAGCCTTCAAACCTTTTAGAAATAAACTCGAACTCGCCGAAAAAGCAGCGTCATTTGATGAAGATTTCGCTTCGTTGCAAGCGCTGCGTAAGCAACTGGCTGACGATCAAACTTCTTTAGCCTCGCGGCAGGCGACTCTTCCCGAGTTGGAAAATTCGGCAAAGCAACAGTCTGAAACCCTTGAGGCCGCCACTCAGCATAGTCTCAACTCCAAAGCAGAACTCCAAGCCGTCGCTCCGCTCATTCAAAAAATCCGTTTGCTGGATCAAAGGCTCGCGGAACAAGCAAAAATGACTTCAGAAGAAGAAAAATCTTACCGCAACCTCGCCGCAAAAATCGAGTTAGACAAACAAACAAAAGCTAAGGAACAACAAAAACAAACAGAAGCCGGAGAAACGCTGGAAGCCGTAAAGCTCTATTTGGAAGAAAATGCGCAAGATGAGTGGCTAATCACCGGACTGGCTGGTATTGAAGAACAGTTTGCGAGCCTGCAATCCAGACAACAAGAAATCGCGCAGAAAGAAAACAATTATAATGAAGCGAAAAAAACGGCGGCGGACGCTTCAAAACAAAAGGAGGAAATTTCAAATCAAACTGTTCTTAAAAACGAGAATTGGAATCCACCTCTGAAAATCTCCAAAAAGCTAAGGGCGATTTGGAAGAATTTTTGGACGGAAAACTGCTCCGCGAATATCGAAGCGAGAAAGACGCCTTGCTACGCGAAATGGCGTATATCAATAAAATTACGGAACTTGAAGATTATAGAGCTAAACTTGAGGACGGGAAGCCTTGTCCGCTTTGCGGTTCAACCGAACATCCATTTGCGGTAGGCAATATTCCGGTTGTCGATGAGATCGAGCAAAAAATTAAGGCGCTGAGTGATTTAATTGAAAAAGCGGAAGAAAAAGAAACGAACATCAAAAAGTTGGAAGACGACAAAGCCAGCGCTCATAATCTTTTGAACGAGTTTGAAAAAAAGGAAACCGAAGCCGCCGGCAATAAAAAAGCCGCTGAAAAATATCTGCAGGATTTGGAAAACTCTCTTTCGACTATTCGGCAAAGCTTTGACGAACTACAAAACAAGATTACCGCAAAGCTAGAACCTCTGAGATACGACGTTGATTTTTCCAACCCGCAATCCGCAATCGATAATCTAAAGTTCAAAATGCAAGGGTGGCAAAAGCAAGGAAATCAAAAAACTGAAATCGAAGAACAGATTGCCGCCATCGTTGGCGAGGTAAAGCGACTGGACGCTATGATTGAAACCCAATCCAAAACTTTGAATGAAAAACAAGAAAATTTGGACCAACTTAAAAAAGAGCACGAGGCGGGTTCCAACCAACGAAAAGAGACTTATGGCGACAAAAAACCGGACGAGGAAGAAAGCCGCTTGAATAAAGCCATTTCCAACGCGGAAACTACAGAAAAATACGCGAGAGAAATTAACGATGAATTACGTAAAAACTGAGCAATGCGCAAAATAATATTGAATTTTTTGGAGAACAAATCAAGCAGGGGGCGCCTGAATTGAAAAAGGCGGACGCAGATTTTTTAACGGCGCTTTCTCGAGCGAACTTTGCCGATGAGAAAGTTTTCAATGAATCCCGAATGCCTCGCGAGGACCGAGAAACTTTATCCTCTCAAGCAAAGCAGTTGGATAACGCCGCGACCGAACTTCAAGCGAAACGTCAAGATCGTCAAAACCGCCTCGCCGAAGAGAACGCCAAAAAACTTACCGAAAAATCTTTTGAGGAGCTGGAACCTCAATATAAAAATGTCGAAGAATCTCTGAAAGTTATGCGCGAGGAGATTGCCGGTTTGAAACACACAAGTTGAATGAGAACGCCGCCGCCAAAGAACGCATAAAAGAAAAGCGGTTTTTATTGATGCGCAAAAAAAGAGTTGGCGCGCTGGAAAAATTTACATGGG
>JAWQFJ010030863.1:0-29335 GCA_034096865.1 Theodoxus fluviatilis
GCAGTTGTAGAAGGCACGAGTACTAGGGCTATTCAAGCCTTGAATTGCTCTACCCAGACAGTTTGTAGCAGGGCCGGAGTACCTAGGGCTATTCAAGCCTTGACATTGCTCTATAGCCGCAGTTGTGCAGAGGGCCGGAGTATCTAGGGCTATTCAAGCCTGGACTTGGGGGGGCTACTAGCCAGCAGTTTGGTAGAAGGCCCAGTACTAGGGCTATTCAAGTCCTTGTACTTGATCTCTAGCCAAGCGAGTTTGTACTGAAGGCCGAGGTTACTAGCGCTCTTCAACGACTTGAACCTTGCTCTGAGCCAGCAGTATTGTAGAAGCCGAGCTACTAGCGCGCTATTCAGACCCCTTGGCTTGCTCCAGCCAGGCAGTTTGTAGAAGGAGAGGGGGC
This sequence comes from Theodoxus fluviatilis, assembly GCA_034096865.1. Taxonomy (NCBI): domain Eukaryota; kingdom Metazoa; phylum Mollusca; class Gastropoda; order Cycloneritida; family Neritidae; genus Theodoxus; species Theodoxus fluviatilis. The sequence continues at coordinate 398 of JAWQFJ010030863.1, forward strand.
CGAGTACTAGGGCTATTCAAGCCTTGACTTGCTCTAGCCAGCAGTTTGTAGAAGGCCGAGTACTAGGGCTATTCAAGCCTTGACTTGCTCTAGCCAGCAGTTTGTAGAAGGCCGAGTACTAGGGCTATTCAAGCCTTGACTTGCTCTAGCCAGCAGTTTGTAGAAGGCCGAGTACTAGGGCTATTCAAGCCTTGACTTGCTCTAGCCAGCAGTTTGTAGAAGGCCGAGTACTAGGGCTATTCAAGCCTTGACTTGCTCTAGCCAGCAGTTTGTAGAAGGCCGAGTACTAGGGCTATTCAAGCCTTGACTTGCTCTAGCCAGCAGTTTGTAGAAGGCCGAGTACTAGGGCTATTCAAGCCTTGACTTGCTCTAGCCAGCAGTTTGTAGAAGGCCGAGTACTAGGGCTATTCAAGCCTTGACTTGCTCTAGCCAGCAGTTTGTAGAAGGCCGAGTACTAGGGCTATTCAAGCCTTGACTTGCTCTAGACAGCAGTTTTGTAGAAGGCCGAGTACTAGGGCTATTCAAGCCTTGACTTGCTCTAGCCAGCAGTTTGTAGAAGGCCGAGTACTAGGGCTATTCAAGCCTTGACTTGCTCTAGCCAGCAGTTTGTAGAAGGCCGAGTACTAGGGCTATTCAAGCCTTGACTTGCTCTAGCCAGCAGTTTGTAGAAGGCCGAGTACTAGGGCTATTCAAGCCTTGACTTGCTCTAGCCAGCAGTTTGTAGAAGGCCGAGTACTAGGGCTATTCAAGCCTTGACTTGCTCTAGCCAGCAGTTTGTAGAAGGCCGAGTACTAGGGCTATTCAAGCCTTGACTTGCTCTAGCCAGCAGTTTGTAGAAGGCCGAGTACTAGGGCTATTCAAGCCTTGACTTGCTCTAGCCAGCAGTTTGTAGAAGGCCGAGTACTAGGGCTATTCAAGCCTTGACTTGCTCTAGCCAGCAGTTTGTAGAAGGCCGAGTACTAGGGCTATTCAAGCCTTGACTTGCTCTAGCCAGCAGTTTGTAGAAGGCCGAGTACTAGGGCTATTCAAGCCTTGACTTGCTCTAGCCAGCAGTTTGTAGAAGGCCGAGTACTAGGGCTATTCAAGCCTTGACTTGCTCTAGCCAGCAGTTTGTAGAAGGCCGAGTACTAGGGCTATTCAAGCCTTGACTTGCTCTAGCCAGCAGTTTGTAGAAGGCCGAGTACTAGGGCTATTCAAGCCTTGACTTGCTCTAGCCAGCAGTTTGTAGAAGGCCGAGTACTAGGGCTATTCAAGCCTTGACTTGCTCTAGCCAGCAGTTTGTAGAAGGCCGAGTACTAGGGCTATTCAAGCCTTGACTTGCTCTAGCCAGCAGTTTGTAGAAGGCCGAGTACTAGGGCTATTCAAGCCTTGACTTGCTCTAGCCAGCAGTTTGTAGAAGGCCGAGTACTAGGGCTATTCAAGCCTTGACTTGCTCTAGCCAGCAGTTTGTAGAAGGCCGAGTACTAGGGCTATTCAAGCCTTGACTTGCTCTAGCCAGCAGTTTGTAGAAGGCCGAGTACTAGGGCTATTCAAGCCTTGACTTGCTCTAGCCAGCAGTTTGTAGAAGGCCGAGTACTAGGGCTATTCAAGCCTTGACTTGCTCTAGCCAGCAGTTTGTAGAAGGCCGAGTACTAGGGCTATTCAAGCCTTGACTTGCTCTAGCCAGCAGTTTGTAGAAGGCCGAGTACTAGGGCTATTCAAGCCTTGACTTGCTCTAGCCAGCAGTTTGTAGAAGGCCGAGTACTAGGGCTATTCAAGCCTTGACTTGCTCTAGCCAGCAGTTTGTAGAAGGCCGAGTACTAGGGCTATTCAAGCCTTGACTTGCTCTAGCCAGCAGTTTGTAGAAGGCCGAGTACTAGGGCTATTCAAGCCTTGACTTGCTCTAGCCAGCAGTTTGTAGAAGGCCGAGTACTAGGGCTATTCAAGCCTTGACTTGCTCTAGCCAGCAGTTTGTAGAAGGCCGAGTACTAGGGCTATTCAAGCCTTGACTTGCTCTAGCCAGCAGTTTGTAGAAGGCCGAGTACTAGGGCTATTCAAGCCTTGACTTGCTCTAGCCAGCAGTTTGTAGAGGGCCGAGTACTAGGGCTATTCAAGCCGTGACTTGCTCTAGCCAGCAGTTTGTAGAAGGCCCAGTACTAGGGCTATTCAAGCCTTGACTTGCTCTAGCCAGCAGTTTGTAGAAGGCCGAGTACTAGGGCTATTCAAGCCTTGACTTGCTCTAGCCAGCAGTTTGTAGAAGGCCGAGTACTAGGGCTATTCAAGCCTTGACTTGCTCTAGCCAGCAGTTTGTAGAAGGCCGAGTACTAGGGCTATTCAAGCCTTGACTTGCTCTAGCCAGCAGTTTGTAGAAGGCCGAGTACTAGGGCTATTCAAGCCTTGACTTGCTCTAGCCAGCAGTTTGTAGAAGGCCGAGTACTAGGGCTATTCAAGCCTTGACTTGCTCTAGCCAGCAGTTTGTAGAAGGCCGAGTACTAGGGCTATTCAAGCCTTGACTTGCTCTAGCCAGCAGTTTGTAGAAGGCCGAGTACTAGGGCTATTCAAGCCGTGACTTGCTCTAGCCAGCAGTTTGTAGAGGCCGAGTACTAGGGCTATTCAAGCCTTGACTTGCTCTAGCCAGCAGTTTGTAGAAGGCCGAGTACTAGGGCTATTCAAGCCTTGACTTGCTCTAGCCAGCAGTTTGTAGAAGGCCGAGTACTAGGGCTATTCAAGCCTTGACTTGCTCTAGCCAGCAGTTTGTAGAAGGCCGAGTACTAGGGCTATTCAAGCCTTGACTTGCTCTAGCCAGCAGTTTGTAGAAGGCCGAGTACTAGGGCTATTCAAGCCTTGACTTGCTCTAGCCAGCAGTTTGTAGAAGGCCGAGTACTAGGGCTATTCAAGCCTTGACTTGCTCTAGCCAGCAGTTTGTAGAAGGCCGAGTACTAGGGCTATTCAAGCCTTGACTTGCTCTAGCCAGCAGTTTGTAGAAGGCCGAGTACTAGGGCTATTCAAGCCTTGACTTGCTCTAGCCAGCAGTTTGTAGAAGGCCGAGTACTAGGGCTATTCAAGCCTTGACTTGCTCTAGCCAGCAGTTTGTAGAAGGCCGAGTACTAGGGCTATTCAAGCCTTGACTTGCTCTAGCCAGCAGTTTGTAGAAGGCCGAGTACTAGGGCTATTCAAGCCTTGACTTGCTCTAGCCAGCAGTTTGTAGAAGGCCGAGTACTAGGGCTATTCAAGCCTTGACTTGCTCTAGCCAGCAGTTTGTAGAAGGCCGAGTACTAGGGCTATTCAAGCCTTGACTTGCTCTAGCCAGCAGTTTGTAGAAGGCCCAGTACTAGGGCTATTCAAGCCTTGACTTGCTCTAGCCAGCAGTTTGTAGAAGGCCGAGTACTAGGGCTATTCAAGCCTTGACTTGCTCTAGCCAGCAGTTTGTAGAAGGCCGAGTACTAGGGCTATTCAAGCCTTGACTTTCTCTAGCCAGCAGTTTGTAGAAGGCCGAGTACTAGGGCTATTCAAGCCTTGACTTGCTCTAGCCAGCAGTTTGTAGAAGGCCGAGTACTAGGGCTATTCAAGCCTTGACTTGCTCTAGCCAGCAGTTTGTAGAAGGCCGAGTACTAGGGCTATTCAAGCCTTGACTTGCTCTAGCCAGCAGTTTGTAGAAGGCCGAGTACTAGGGCTATTCAAGCCTTGACTTGCTCTAGCCAGCAGTTTGTAGAAGGCCGAGTACTAGGGCTATTCAAGCCTTGACTTGCTCTAGCCAGCAGTTTGTAGAAGGCCGAGTACTAGGGCTATTCAAGCCTTGACTTGCTCTAGCCAGCAGTTTGTAGAAGGCCGAGTACTAGGGCTATTCAAGCCTTGACTTGCTCTAGCCAGCAGTTTGTAGAAGGCCGAGTACTAGGGCTATTCAAGCCTTGACTTGCTCTAGCCAGCAGTTTGTAGAGGGCCGAGTACTAGGGCTATTCAAGCCTTGACTTGCTCTAGCCAGCAGTTTGTAGAAGGCCGAGTACTAGGGCTATTCAAGCCTTGACTTGCTCTAGCCAGCAGTTTGTAGAAGGCGAGTACTAGGGCTATTCAAGCCTTGACTTGCTCTAGCCAGCAGTTTGTAGAAGGCCGAGTACTAGGGCTATTCAAGCCTTGACTTGCTCTAGCCAGCAGTTTGTAGAAGGCCGAGTACTAGGGCTATTCAAGCCTTGACTTGCTCTAGCCAGCAGTTTGTAGAGGGCCGAGTACTAGGGCTATTCAAGCCGTGACTTGCTCTAGCCAGCAGTTTGTAGAGGGCCGAGTACTAGGGCTATTCAAGACTTTACTTGCTCTAGCCAGCAGTTTGTAGAAGGCCGAGTACTAGGGCTATTCAAGCCTTGACTTGCTCTAGCCAGCAGTTTGTAGAAGGCCCAGTACTAGGGCTATTCAAGCCTTGACTTGCTCTAGCCAGCAGTTTGTAGAAGGCCGAGTACTAGGGCTATTCAAGCCTTGACTTGCTCTAGCCAGCAGTTTGTAGAGGGCCGAGTACTGGGCTATTCAAGCCGTGACTTGCTCTAGCCAGCAGTTTGTAGAAGGCCCAGTACTAGGGCTATTCAAGCCTTGACTTGCTCTAGCCAGCGTTTGTAGAAGCCGCGTTACTGGGTCTATTCAAGCCTGACTTGCTCTAGCCAGCAGTTTGTAGAAGGCCCGAGTACTGGCTATTCAAGCCGTGACTTGCTCTAGCCAGCAGTTTGTAGAAGGCCCAGTAACTAGGGCTATTCAAGCCGTGACATTGCTCTAGTCCAGCAGTTTGTAGAAGGCCCAGTGACTAGGGCTACTTCAAGCCGTGACTTGCTCTTAGCCAGCTGTTTGTAGAAGGCGCCAGTAACTAGGGCGATTCAAGCCTTGACTTGCTCTAAGGGCCAGCAGTTTATGTAGAAGGCCGAGTACTCGGGCTTATTCAAGCCTTGACCTTGCTTCTGGCCAGCAGTGTTGTAGAGGGCCGAGTACCTAGGGCTATTCAAGCCTTGACGTGCTCTAAAGCCAGCAGTTTGTAAGAAGTGCCGCGTATTAGGGCTAATTCAAAGCCTTGACTTGCTCTAAGCCGCAGTTGTAGTAGAAGGCCGAGTACTAGGGGCTATTCAAAGCCTGTAAGACTATGCTCATAGCCAGCACGGTTTGTAGAAGGTCCGAGTACTAGGGCCTATTCAAAGCCTGACTTGGCTCTAGACCAGCAGTTTGTAGTAGGGCTTCGAAGTACTACGGGGCTATTCAAGCCTTGACTAAACTAAATTGCTCTCGCCAGCAGTTTGTAGAGGGCCGTAGTACTCGGGCTATTCAAGCCTTGACTTGCTCTAGCCTAGCAGTTTGTAGCAAGGCCCGACAAGTACTAGGGCTCCATGTCAAGCCTTTGACGTTGCTCTAGCCAGCAGTTTTGTAGAAGGCCGAGTACTAGGGCTATTCACAGCACTTGACTTGCTCTTAGCCAGCAGTTGTGTAGAAGCCGAGTACTAGGGCTATTCAAGCCTTGACCTGACTCTAGCCAGGCAGTTTGTAGAAGGCCGAGTACTAGCGGCATTCAAGCCTGAACTTACTCAGCAGCATTGTAGAGGCCGGAGTACTTAGGGTATTTCCAGCCTTGACTTGCCTTAGCCAGCAGTTTGATAGAAGGCAGAGTTACTAGGGCTATTCAAGCCCTAGAACTTGCTCTAGCCAGCTCATGTGATGCTGTAATTTGAGCGGCCCTTACATAGCTTCATGGGTCACAACAATTCATGCGATCTTCATCGAAAGTTAGTTACTGCGACTGGGACAATAACATGAGGCAGGACAACATCTAGCTTTCAGAGATAGTAACGTACTACCATGGACTGCATTTCGTTGTAGCAGTGAATGCACAATTGGAAAAACATTATCGAGGGTTGTAAATGTTCAAAGTCGTACAAAAGCTCTCTGTAGCCAAGTGGCCGTGGATCAGTCTCACAACAATCGCCTCGTGCTTGCTCTAGTTCCGTTTCTGCAACCCCTAAAAAGGGGATTGGACATTATGTTGTCTTGATGCTGTCTGATTTTTAAGTTATTATACTGGGCTCGTATCCAGAACTGCGAGTTATTTTAACCCTTATTTATATCTAAACTCAGACGATTCTAACTGTCTGTTCCATTCTCCCTTTGCTGGAAACGAGTATATATAGCAAAGCGCAACCTAGGATCCTCTGACGAGCGTATCTTATCTAACCGATCAAGATAACCCGGGGTTAGGGGATAAATCGAGTGTTAAAAATATATATCTCAGTTCTGGATACGGGCCCTGAGCAGCAACTAATTGTTTAGATGAAGATGAATTAAGTTCTACAATCTGTCAGCCTTTGTAGACTATGTAAGGTCATCAATTACAATTACTAGAGCTAATTGCAATAGAAGCAAGGCAAATCTCGAATTTCCCTGGGTATTCCTCTCCTTGTGGTCAGTCTCGGTGCTGATATCACAGCCTTTCATTGATTACATTAGAAAACGGGTAACTTCATTGGGCAAACATTCTGATGTGGAATTGATATGAAAGCTCACACTTTGCAAGAGAAGTAGTAGTGGTGCATCTCTCTGTCCTTCAATTAGCACGAACCATGACAGTAGACCAACAATATCTTCCATACGACACCAAAATGATGATAAGCATGATGATAAGCATGATGAGAATCATCATTTCATCTTTTGTTTTTCTGAATAAATATTTCTTGAGGAAATGTCACCCCTGACTACCTAAAAACCAGTTTAATGCCTCTGTAGGAAATGCAATGCATGTGAATCATCTTGCCAAGGGGTGCAACTCTTCGGATCTGCACAGCTGTGAACTTTGCTATGGCAAGTTGCAAAATCTAATCAGTGTAACTGACATTTTCCTCAGCCACACACAAAGAGATTCTGATGGTGATTGCTAATTTATCATCAGGACAGCCAGCCAATCTGATTCAAACTGGCCTAGTGGTGGAAATGTGCACTGTACACATTGAGCAGGGAAAAAAAGTTGTAGTTACAGTACTGGTATCCTGATAGACCGTTTTCTGTTCCTGCTGAACCTAAAATTCTCTCTCTATCTCTCTGTCTCTGTCTCTCTCTCTCTCTCTCTCTCTCTCTCTCTCTCTCTCTCGGTCTCGCTCTTCAATCTCATTATACACACACGACACACACACACTCACCACACACCCGACAAAGGAAAACAATAAAGATAAACAATGAACTGAGTATTGTCCCATCTTCCCTGCCCTTGGGAGCACTCAGGAAATGTACTATATGTCAAAAAAAGCATTTTCAGTGGAAAAAGTTTGGTTTAAGTTCATCCTGGCCTCTTCTTAAAATGAAATAAAATAAGGCCAACCTACCAAAGCTCTTATTAATGTTGTTGTTGCCATGTTTCTATAACTTAAGCAAAACCTTGTTGACCTACAAATAAACACATAAAGCTCCCAGTGCAAAGCTAACATACGTACACTGCAGGCAATGGACAGAAACAGGGACTGACCCCATGACTTCTTGGAAAGAGAGAAATTCATACAGGGTAGAAATATTTGAAGACAAAGGGTACCCCCTTAACAAATTCAAAGATACAAAAGCCTACTGTACTATAAAATTAGGACCCACCCCCTCACCCCCACAAAAAAGTTGTGGTGACAGAAAAGAAAGATGAGAAAAGAGATAAATTAATTTTGAAAGAACTGCATATGCTGTCTCATCTTCTCTGTCCTATGAGCACTCAAGGAATTCATGCACTATTTAAGTTTTAAATAGCATTTTCAGTGAAAGAAAGTTTGGTTTGTGTTCAGTCTGACCTATTCTAATTTAAAAAAACACATCACAAATGTGGAAGTTTTGGAACGGTCTCAACTCACCAGCATAGAGACCATGCTTTTGAGATCTCAGCTGCGCTGGGCAGGCCATGTTTCCAGAATGGAAAACCACCGCCTTCCCAAGGTAGCACTATTTGGTGAGCTTTCCACTGGTCGACGTGACAAAGGGGGGCCCGAAAAAGAGATACAAAGACTCTCTCAAGAAAGCCCTCATCTCCTGCAACATCGATCCCCGACAGTGGACCTCGATCCGTCGCTGCTGACAGAGATGCCTGGCGCCACACCATCAATAAAGCCACGGCAGTGTTGGAGAGCTCCCGCAGGAACACACTAAAGGAGAAGCGCCAGAGTAGAAAAAACCGAGAGGGCGTCATGCTAGACCCACTGGCCGGATCTTCCCCTGCGGCCGCTGTGGTCGGGCTTGCAGGTCCCGCATCGGCCTCTACAGCCACCAACGTATCTGCGGTGGACGTGAACAGCAGCATCGACTCATCTTCGTTCGCGAAGCAACGCCATAGTAATATTATAGTAATAAAAAGCAAACAAATAAATACAATATTAAAATTTCAGACATACCAACTGACCCTTTGCCATGTTACCTTGGGCTTGGCCACAACTTTTTTTTCCATATCAAGATAACCTGTCAAGGAGCAACAGGAGAAAATTAGCAGCTGCAACAAGAACCACGTACAGCAACAACAATCACTCATGTACCACCGCCATTATAACTAGAAGCGCATATGTAAACGATGAATGACTAATGACTTTTCGGTAGAAAACTTTTCCCCATTTCATCACCAGTTGCGAAAGCGACCATTTTATAGTTATATTGCTTGCAGCCTTCTACATCGCAAAGTTCGCAGACTGTCCCCCCTGATAATCATTCTGATGGAGATAATGCATTTCAAGAGAATAAATCGATCATCGCTTCACATCATCTCAACATACAATGCCTGATTGAACTCCTCCTCTCACCCCTACCTCCTACCCATTCTACCCGAGTATCCGCATTTGAAACTCGCGACGACGAGTTGTATCACGTGTTCACACCGTTGGAAGTCGCTTGTGGCCCAAGGCCGATGTGCTTTTAAAATACTTCGCGATTTTCCCAAGCATCTAAACGCCTAAACAGTCACTGTTACCGCAAACGTGTGCGCGCATGCAGAAGAGACTTGTGGTTTCGCGTTTTCATGAACTCTTTTCATAACCTGCTGCTGTCAAACGAATCGCAAGTGCGTCTCAAGGGACGCAACTCTAAGGTCAGAGGAAATACAAGTCACATGTGTAGTTGTAAACAAAACTCAAGATGGCAGCGACGTATAAGGCGAGGTTGGTATCTAATTCAATGCGATACGCCCCCATCTGCAATTTCGTTTTTCACTCGAAGGTTTGATTCTGTTGTCATATTTTTGATGTGTTGCAGGTTAAAGGAGTTCGAAGATTGCCTCACCGCTGAAACAATAGATTTGGAGAAATTGAGGAAGTTTTGTCGAGGTGGTAAGTGCACTATAACTATTGATGTATTACGGTATTGCATTTCGTCGCCGATCGCTGGTCTGGATTGTATCTCTTCAGTGTTGTTGACGGCGTCGTCCTTTTTCCTTCTATACATGCGGCTCACTTATTCATTGCTCTCTACATCCCATGCAATCGAAATTGAAATGTTATATAATACGAGAATGGGCGTCGCGTGCAGGTGCGCTCACTCGAAAATGTCACAACTGGAAGTGCATTCGCAGCATTGGAATTCGCAGTTGCCCTAGCTGACTAAGATTCGGAACAAGTTTAAGTGCTTTGGATTTGAGAGCACATTTTTACACCATCATTCATGGTACGTTGTTGTTGCTGTGTGCTGCAATGATGACTGTCGAAACAGTAAAATTAGATCATTCGTTACCGTGAACATTTTTTGTTGCGGTGGGTACTTAATTGGACTTTTCGATCTGAAGTTACCTACTCTTAGCTTCCAAAGCATTCAGCTGGCTTTGAAATAGAAGCACACGTACCGAAGTAGTGGCCACGAACCACAAACCCGTCGTTTCCAATGGCAAGTGAACTAGTCTGATTGTTTTGCGCGTTTGCGTGTCAGCTTCTAAGAAGTCTATGAAGAGTTTCCATTGGAGTTATACCTTTTCTTGTTTTCAGAGTGATTTGTGAACCCCTGCTTGCTATGGTGCATTCAGTTAAGAAACACAGTTATTGTGAAAGTATATTTCTATCAAAGGATGCTTTACTGTTGTAGCTGTGATTCGATGATACTCACTTATTAACCCAACATAACTAAATAACTAATAGTAATACTAGTAATAGACTGACATTCTGTCTGTGTGAACTGCGAACTTAAACTTAAAATGACATCAATTGATCAGGAAATAAAAAGTTGTGGTTATGGTAACATGGCCAAAAAAGAAAGGTTGGTAGGTTGGCAGGTCAGCCAGAATTTTTTTAAATTGAAGAAAAGGCTACATTGAACATAAATCAAAATTTATATTTTAAAGAAACAAAGAAAAAAAAGAACCAAAAGAACCAGAACAAAGAACCAAAGAACCATCTTCTTTAAAATATAAATTTGATTTATGTTCAATGTAGCCTTTTCTTCAATTTAAAAAAATTCTGGCTGACCTGCAACCTACCAACCTTTCTTTTTTGGCCATGTTACCATAACCACAACTTTTTATTCCTGATCAATTGATGTCATTTTAAGTTTAAGTTCGCAGTTCACACAGACAGAATGTCAGTCTATTACTAGTATTACTATTAGTTATTTAGTTATGTTGGGTTAATAAGTGAGTATCATCGAATCACAGCTACAACAGTAAAGCATCCTTTGATAGAAATATACTTTCACAATAACTGTGTTTCTTAACTGAATGCACCATAGCAAGCAGGGGTTCACAAATCACTCTGAAAACAAGAAAAGGTGTAACTCCAATGGAAACTCTTCATAGACTTCATAGAAGCTGACACGCAAACGCGCAAAACAATCAGACTAGTTCACTTGCCATTGGAAACGACGGGTTTGTGGTTCGTGGCCACTACTTCGGTACGTGTGCTTCTATTTCAAAGCCAGCTGAATGCTTTGGAAGCTAAGAGTAGGTAACTTCAGATCGAAAAGTCCAATTAAGTACCCACCGCAACAAAAAATGTTCACGGTAACGAATGATCTAATTTTACTGTTTCGACAGTCATCATTGCAGCACACAGCAACAACAACGTACCATGAATGATGGTGTAAAAAGGTGTTTCCTGTAAGGCAACTGTTTAGTTTCGTGCTTAGATAATTGAATAAATGCATGTGCTCTCAAAATCCAAAGCACTTAAACTTGTTCGCGAATCTTAGTCAGCTAGGGCAACTGCGAATTCCAATGCTGCGAATGCACTTCCAGTTGTGACATTTTCGAGTGAGCGCACCTGCACGCGACGCCCATTCTCGTATTATATAACATTTCAATTTCGATTGCATGGGATGTAGAGAGCAATGAATAAGTGAGCCGCATGTATAGAAGGAAAAAGGACGACGCCGTCAACAACACTGAAGAGATACAATCCAGACCAGCGATCGGCGACGAAATGCAATACCGTAATACATCAATAGTGCACTTACCACCTCGACAAAACTTCCTCAATTTCTCCAAATCTATTGTTTCAGCGGTGAGGCAATCTTCGAACTCCTTTAACCTGCAACACATCAAAAATATGACAACAGAATCAAACCTTCGAGTGAAAAACGAAATTGCAGATGGGGGCGTATCGCATTGAATTAGATACCAACCTCGCCTTATACGTCGCTGCCATCTTGAGTTTTGTTTACAACTACACATGTGACTTGTATTTCCTCTGACCTTAGAGTTGCGTCCCTTGAGACGCACTTGCGATTCGTTTGACAGCAGCAGGTTATGAAAAGAGTTCATGAAAACGCGAAACCACAAGTCTCTTCTGCATGCGCGCACACGTTTGCGGTAGCAGTGACTGTTTAGGCGTTTAGATGCTTGGGAAAATCGCGAAGTATTTTAAAAGAACATCGGCCTTGGGCCACAAGCGACTTCCAACGGTGTGAACACGTGATACAACTCGTCGTCGCGAGTTTCAAATGCGGATACTCGGGTAGAATGGGTAGGAGCAAAGTATAGGGTCTTTGGTAGGAGGTAGGGGTGAGAGGAGGAGTTCAATCAGGCATTGTATGTTGAGATGATGTGAAGGGATGATCGATTTATTCTCTTGAAATGCATTATCTCCATCAGAATGATTATCAGGCGGGACAGTCTGCGAACTTTGCGACGTAGACGGCTGCATAATAATAATTATAAAATGGTCGCTTTCGCAGCTGGTGATGAAATGGGGAAAAGTTTTCTACCGAAAAGTCATTAGTCATTCATCGTTTACATATGCGCTTCTAGTTATAATGGCGGTGGTACATGAGTGATTGTTGTTGCTGTACGTGGTTCTTGTTGCAGCTGCTAATTTTTTCCTGTTGCTCCTTGACAGGTTATCTTGATATGGAAAAAAAAGTTGTGGTCAAGGTAACATGGCAAAGGGTCAGTTGGTATGTCTGAAATTTTAATATTGTATTTATTTGTTTGTTTTTTATTACTATAATATTACTATGGCGTTGCTTCGCAAACGAAGATGAGTCGATGCTGCTGTTCACGTCCACCGCAGACACGTTGGTGGCTGTAGAGGCCGATGCGGGACCTGCAAGCCCGACCACAGCGGCCGCAGGGGAAAATCCGGCCAGGGTCTAGCGTGACGCCCTCTCGGTTTTTTCTCCTCTGGCGCTTCTCCTTTAGTGTGTCCCTGCGGGCGCTCTCCAACACTGCCGTGGCTTTATTGATGGTGAGGCGCCAGGCATCTCTGTCAGCAGCGACGGAGGTCCACTGTCGGGGATCGATGTTGCAGGAGATTAGGGCTTTCTTGAGAGAGTCTTTGTATCTCTTTTTCACGTTGACCTGTGGAAAGCTCACCAAATAGTGCTGCCTTGGACAGGTGGTGGTTTTCCATTCTGGAAACATGGCCTGCTCAGCGCAGCTGAGATCTCAAAAGCATGGTCTCTATGCTGGTGAGTTGAGACCGTTCCAAAACTTCCACATTTGTGATGTGTTTTTTTTATTAGAAAAGGTCAGACTGAACACAAACCAAACTTTCTTTCACTGAAAATGCAATTTAAAACTTAAATAGTGCATGAATTCCTGGAGTGCTCATAGGACAGAGAAGATGAGACAGCATGCAGTTCTTTCAAAATTAATTTATCTCTTTTCTCATCTTTCTTTTCTGTCAGCACAACTTTTTTGTGGGGGTGAGGGGGTGGGTCCTAATTTTACAGTACAGTAGGCTTTTGTATCTTTTAATTTGTTAAGGGGGTTTCCTTTGTCTTCAAATAATCTCTACCCTGTATGAATTTCTCTCTTTCCAAGAAGTCATGGGGTCAGTCCCTGTTTCAGTCCATTGGCTGCAGTGTACACATGTTAGCGTTGCACTGGGAGCTGTATGTGTTTATTTGTAGGTCAACAAGGTTTTGCTTATAGAAACATGGCAACAACAAGAACAATAAGAGCTTTGGTAGGTTGGCCTTATTTTATTTCATTTTAAGAAGAGGCCAGGCTGAACTTAAACGAAACTTTTTTCACTGAAAATGCTTTTTTTGACATATAGTACATTTCCTGAGTGCTCCCAAGGGCAGGAAAGATGGGACAAAAACAGTTCATTGTTTATCTTTATTTTTTTCCTTTGTGTGTGTGTGTGTGAGTGTGTGTGTGTGTGTGTGTATATGAGATTGAGAGAGAGACAGAGAGACAGAGAGAGAGAGAGAGAGAGAGAGAGAAAGAAAGAGAGAGAGAGAGAGAGAGAGAATTTTAGGTTCAGCAGGAAAAGAAAACAGTCTATCAGGTTATCAGTACTGTAACTGCAACTTTTTTTCCTGCTCAGACAATGTGTACAGTGCACATTTCCACCACTAGGCCAGTTTGAACCAGATTGGCTGGCTGTCCTGACGATAAATTAGCAATCACCATCAGAATCTCTTTGTGTGTGGCTGAGGAAAATGTCAGTTGACTATCAACACTGATTAGATTTTGCAACTTGCCATAGCAAAGTTCAAAGCTGTGCAGATCCAAAGAGTTGCATCCCTTGGCAAGATGATTCACATGCATTGCATTTCCTACAGGGGCATTAAACTGGTTTTTAGGTAGTCAGGGGTGACATTTCCTCAAGAAATATTTATTCAGAAAAACAAAAGATGAAATGAAGGTTCTCATCATGCTTATCATCATCATCATTTTGGTGTCGTATGGAAGATATTGTTGGTCTACTGTCATGGTTCGTGCTAATTAAAGGACAGAGAGATGCGCCACTACTACTTCTCTTGCAAAGTGTGAGCTTTCATATCAATTCCACATCAGAATGTTTGCCCAATGAAGTTTCCCGTTTTCTAATGTCATCAATGAAAGGCTGTGATATCAGCACCGAGACTGACCACAAGGAGAGGAATACCCAGGGGAGTTTGAGATTTGCCTTGCTTCTACTGCAATTAGTGCTAGTAATTGTAATTGATGACCTTATATAGTCTACAAAGGCTGACAGATTGTAGAACTTAATTCATCTTCATCTAAAAAAATTAGTTGCTGCTCAGGGCCCGTATCTAGAACTGAGATTTATATTTTTAACACTCGATTTATCCCCTAACCCCGGGCTATCTTGATCGGTTAGATAAGGTACGCTCCTCAGAGGATCCTATGTTGCGCTTTACTATATATACTCGTTTCCAGCAAAGGGAGCGTGGAACAGACAGTTGGAATCGTCTGAGTTTAGATATAATAGGGGTTAAAATAACTCGCCGTTCTGGATACGGGCCCAGTATAATAACTTAAAAATCAGACAGCATCAAGACAACATAAATGTCCAATCCCCTTTTAAGGGTTGCAGAAACGAGAACTAGAGCAAGCACAGGGAGTTTTTGTGAGACTGATCCACGGCACTTGCTTACAGAGATCTTTTGTACGACTTTGAACATTTACAACCTCTATATGTTTTTCTTGTGCATTCACTGCTACAACGAAATGCAGTCATGTAGTAACTTACTATCTCGAAAGCTAGATGTTGTCTGCTCATGTTATTGTCCCATGCAGTAACTAACTTTCATGAAGATGAATGAATTGTTGTGACCCATGAGCTATGTAAGGCCATCAATTACAGCATCACTGGAGCTGGCTAGAGCAAGTCAAGGCTTGAATAGCCCTAGTACTCGGCCTTCTACAAACTGCTGGCTAGAGCAAGTCAAGGCTTGAATAGCCCTAGTACTCGGCCTTCTACAAACTGCTGGCTAGAGTAAGTCAAGGCTTGAATAGCCCTAGTACTCGGCCTTCTACAAACTGCTGGCTAGAGCAAGTCAAGGCTTGAATAGCCCTAGTACTCGGCCTTCTACAAACTGCTGGCTAGAGCAAGTCAAGGCTTGAATAGCCCTAGTACTCGGCCTTCTACAAACTGCTGGCTAGAGCAAGTCAAGGCTTGAATAGCCCTAGTACTCGGCCCTCTACAAACTGCTGGCTAGAGCAAGTCAAGGCTTGAATAGCCCTAGTACTCGGCCCTCTACAAACTGCTGGCTAGAGCAAGTCAAGGCTTGAATAGCCCTAGTACTCGGCCTTCTACAAACTGCTGGCTAGAGTAAGTCAAGGCTTGAATAGCCCTAGTACTCGGCCTTCTACAAACTGCTGGCTAGAGCAAGTCAAGGCTTGAATAGCCCTAGTACTGGGGCCTTCTACAAACTGCTGGCTTAGAGCAAGTCAAGGCTTGAATAGCCCTAGTACTCGGCCTTCTACAAACTGCTGGCTAGAGCAAGTCAAGCTTGAATAGCCCTAGTACTCGGCCTTCTACAAACTGCTGGCTAGAGCAAGTCAAGGCTTGAATAGCCCTAGTACTCGGCCTTCTACAAACTGCTGGCTAGAGCAAGTCAAGGCTTGAATAGCCCTAGTACTCGGCCTTCTACAAACTGCTGGCTAGAGCAAGTCAAGGCTTGAATAGCCCTAGTACTCGGCCTTCTACAAACTGCTGGCTAGAGCAAGTCAAGGCTTGAATAGCCCTAGTACTCGGCCTTCTACAAACTGCTGGCTAGAGCAAGTCAAGGCTTGAATAGCCCTAGTACTCGGCCTTCTACAAACTGCTGGCTAGAGCAAGTCAAGGCTTGAATAGCCCTAGTACTCGGCCTTCTACAAACTGCTGGCTAGAGCAAGTCAAGGCTTGAATAGCCCTAGTACTCGGCCTTCTACAACTGCTGGCTAGAGAAAGTCAAGGCTTGAATAGCCCTAGTACTCGGCCTTCTACAAACTGCTGGCTAGAGCAAGTCAAGGCTTGAATAGCCCTAGTACTCGGCCTTCTACAAACTGCTGGCTAGAGCAAGTCAAGGCTTGAATAGCCCTAGTACTCGGCCTTCTACAAACTGCTGGCTAGAGCAAGTCAAGGCTTGAATAGCCCTAGTACTCGGCCTTCTACAAACTGCTGGCTAGAGCAAGTCAAGGCTTGAATAGCCCTAGTACTCGGCCTTCTACAAACTGCTGGCTAGAGCAAGTCAAGGCTTGAATAGCCCAGTACTCGGCCTTCTACAAACTGCTGGCTAGAGCAAGTCAAGGCTTGAATAGCCCAGTACTCGGCCTTCTACAAACTGCTGGCTAGAGCAAGTCAAGGCTTGAATAGCCCTAGTACTCGGCCTTCTACAAACTGCTGGCTAGAGCAAGTCAAGGCTTGAATAGCCCTAGTACTCGGCCTTCTACAAACTGCTGGCTAGAGCAAGTCAAGGCTTGAATAGCCCTAGTACTCGGCCTTCTACAAACTGCTGGCTAGAGCAAGTCAAGGCTTGAATAGCCCTAGTACTCGGCCTTCTACAAACTGCTGGCTAGAGCAAGTCAAGGCTTGAATAGCCCTAGTACTCGGCCTTCTACAAACTGCTGGCTAGAGCAAGTCAAGGCTTGAATAGCCCTAGTACTCGGCCTTCTACAAACTGCTGGCTAGAGCAAGTCAAGGCTTGAATAGCCCTAGTACTCGGCCTTCTACAACCTGCTGGCTAGAGCAAGTCAAGGCTTGAATAGCCCTAGTACTGGGCCTTCTACAAACTGCTGGCTAGAGCAAGTCAAGGCTTGAATAGCCCTAGTACTCGGCCTTCTACAAACTGCTGGCTAGAGCAAGTCAAGGCTTGAATAGCCCTAGTACTCGGCCTTCTACAAACTGCTGGCTAGAGCAAGTCAAGGCTTGAATAGCCCTAGTACTCGGCCTTCTACAAACTGCTGGCTAGAGCAAGTCAAGGCTTGAATAGCCCTAGTACTCGGCCTTCTACAAACTGCTGGCTAGAGCAAGTCAAGGCTTGAATAGCCCTAGTACTCGGCCTTCTACAAACTGCTGGCTAGAGCAAGTCAAGGCTTGAATAGCCCTAGTACTCGGCCTTCTACAAACTGCTGGCTAGAGCAAGTCAAGGCTTGAATAGCCCTAGTACTCGGCCTTCTACAAACTGCTGGCTAGAGCAAGTCAAGGCTTGAATAGCCCTAGTACTCGGCCTTCTACAAACTGCTGGCTAGAGCAAGTCAAGGCTTGAATAGCCCTAGTACTCGGCCTTCTACAAACTGCTGGCTAGAGCAAGTCAAGGCTTGAATAGCCCTAGTACTCGGCCTTCTACAAACTGCTGGCTAGAGCAAGTCAAGGCTTGAATAGCCCTAGTACTCGGCCTTCTACAAACTGCTGGCTAGAGCAAGTCAAGGCTTGAATAGCCCTAGTACTCGGCCTTCTACAAACTGCTGGCTAGAGCAAGTCAAGGCTTGAATAGCCCTAGTACTCGGCCTTCTACAAACTGCTGGCTAGAGCAAGTCAAGGCTTGAATAGCCCTAGTACTCGGCCTTCTACAAACTGCTGGCTAGAGCAAGTCAAGGCTTGAATAGCCCTAGTACTCGGCCTTCTACAAACTGCTGGCTAGAGCAAGTCAAGGCTTGAATAGCCCTAGTACTCGGCCTTCTACAAACTGCTGGCTAGAGCAAGTCAAGGCTTGAATAGCCCTAGTACTCGGCCTTCTACAAACTGCTGGCTAGAGCAAGTCAAGGCTTGAATAGCCCTAGTACTCGGCCTTCTACAACCTGCTGGCTAGAGCAAGTCAAGGCTTGAATAGCCCTAGTACTCGGCCTTCTACAAACTGCTGGCTAGAGCAAGTCAAGGCTTGAATAGCCCTAGTACTCGGCCTTCTACAAACTGCTGGCTAGAGCAAGTCAAGGCTTGAATAGCCCTAGTACTCGGCCTTCTACAAACTGCTGGCTAGAGCAAGTCAAGGCTTGAATAGCCCTAGTACTCGGCCTTCTACAAACTGCTGGCTAGAGCAAGTCAAGGCTTGAATAGCCCTAGTACTCGGCCTTCTACAAACTGCTGGCTAGAGCAAGTCAAGGCTTGAATAGCCCTAGTACTCGGCCTTCTACAAACTGCTGGCTAGAGCAAGTCAAGGCTTGAATAGCCCTAGTACTCGGCCTTCTACAAACTGCTGGCTAGAGCAAGTCAAGGCTTGAATAGCCCTAGTACTCGGCCTTCTACAAACTGCTGGCTAGAGCAAGTCAAGGCTTGAATAGCCCTAGTACTCGGCCTTCTACAAACTGCTGGCTAGAGCAAGTCAAGGCTTGAATAGCCCTAGTACTCGGCCTTCTACAAACTGCTGGCTAGAGCAAGTCAAGGCTTGAATAGCCCTAGTACTCGGCCTTCTACAAACTGCTGGCTAGAGCAAGTCAAGGCTTGAATAGCCCTAGTACTCGGCCTTCTACAAACTGCTGGCTAGAGCAAGTCAAGGCTTGAATAGCCCTAGTACTCGGCCTTCTACAAACTGCTGGCTAGAGCAAGTCAAGGCTTGAATAGCCCTAGTACTCGGCCTTCTACAAACTGCTGGCTAGAGCAAGTCAAGGCTTGAATAGCCCTAGTACTCGGCCTTCTACAAACTGCTGGCTAGAGCAAGTCAAGGCTTGAATAGCCCTAGTACTCGGCCTTCTACAAACTGCTGGCTAGAGCAAGTCAAGGCTTGAATAGCCCTAGTACTCGGCCTTCTACAAACTGCTGGCTAGAGCAAGTCAAGGCTTGAATAGCCCTAGTACTCGGCCTTCTACAAACTGCTGGCTAGAGCAAGTCAAGGCTTGAATAGCCCTAGTACTCGGCCCTTCTACAAACTGCTGGCTAGAGCAAGTAAGCTTGAATAGCCCTAGTACTCGGCCTTCTACAAACTGCTGGCTAGAGCAAGTCAAGGCTTGAATAGCCCTAGTACTCGGCCTTCTACAAACTGCTGGCTAGAGCAAGTCAAGGCTTGAATAGCCCTAGTACTCGGCCTTCTACAAACTGCTGGCTAGAGCAAGTCAAGGCTTGAATAGCCCTAGTACTCGGCCTTCTACAAACTGCTGGCTAGAGCAAGTCAAGGCTTGAATAGCCCTAGTACTCGGCCTTCTACAAACTGCTGGCTAGAGCAAGTCAAGGCTTGAATAGCCCTAGTACTCGGCCTTCTACAAACTGCTGGCTAGAGCAAGTCAAGGCTTGAATAGCCCTAGTACTCGGCCTTCTACAAACTGCTGGCTAGAGCAAGTCAAGGCTTGAATAGCCCTAGTACTCGGCCTTCTACAAACTGCTGGCTAGAGCAAGTCAAGGCTTGAATAGCCCTAGTACTCGGCCTTCTACAAACTGCTGGCTAGAGCAAGTCAAGGCTTGAATAGCCCTAGTACTCGGCCTTCTACAAACTGCTGGCTAGAGCAAGTCAAGGCTTGAATAGCCCTAGTACTCGGCCTTCTACAAACTGCTGGCTAGAGCAAGTCAAGGCTTGAATAGCCCTAGTACTCGGCCTTCTACAAACTGCTGGCTAGAGCAAGTCAAGGCTTGAATAGCCCTAGTACTCGGCCTTCTACAAACTGCTGGCTAGAGCAAGTCAAGGCTTGAATAGCCCTAGTACTCGGCCTTCTACAAACTGCTGGCTAGAGCAAGTCAAGGCTTGAATAGCCCTAGTACTCGGCCTTCTACAAACTGCTGGCTAGAGCAAGTCAAGGCTTGAATAGCCCTAGTACTCGGCCTTCTACAAACTGCTGGCTAGAGCAAGTCAAGGCTTGAATAGCCCTAGTACTCGGCCTTCTACAAACTGCTGGCTAGAGCAAGTCAAGGCTTGAATAGCCCTAGTACTCGGCCTTCTACAAACTGCTGGCTAGAGCAAGTCAAGGCTTGAATAGCCCTAGTACTCGGCCTTCTACAAACTGCTGGCTAGAGCAAGTCAAGGCTTGAATAGCCCTAGTACTCGGCCTTCTACAAACTGCTGGCTAGAGCAAGTCAAGGCTTGAATAGCCCTAGTACTCGGCCTTCTACAAACTGCTGGCTAGAGCAAGTCAAGGCTTGAATAGCCCTAGTACTCGGCCTTCTACAAACTGCTGGCTAGAGCAAGTCAAGGCTTGAATAGCCCTAGTACTCGGCCTTCTACAAACTGCTGGCTAGAGCAAGTCAAGGCTTGAATAGCCCTAGTACTCGGCCTTCTACAAACTGCTGGCTAGAGCAAGTCAAGGCTTGAATAGCCCTAGTACTCGGCCTTCTACAAACTGCTGGCTAGAGCAAGTCAAGGCTTGAATAGCCCTAGTACTCGGCCTTCTACAAACTGCTGGCTAGAGCAAGTCAAGGCTTGAATAGCCCTAGTACTCGGCCTTCTACAAACTGCTGGCTAGAGCAAGTCAAGGCTTGAATAGCCCTAGTACTCGGCCTTCTACAAACTGCTGGCTTGAGCAAGTCAAGGCTTGAATAGCCCTAGTACTCGGCCTTCTACAAACTGCTGGCTAGAGCAAGTCAAGGCTTGAATAGCCCTAGTACTCGGCCTTCTACAAACTGCTGGCTAGAGCAAGTCAAGGCTTGAATAGCCCTAGTACTCGGCCTTCTACAAACTGCTGGCTAGAGCAAGAAGGCTTGAATAGCCCTAGTACTCGGCCTTCTACAAACTGCTGGCTAGAGCAAGTCAAGGCTTGAATAGCCCTAGTACTCGGCCTTCTACAAACTGCTGGCTAGAGCAAGTCAAGGCTTGAATAGCCCTAGTACTCGGCCTTCTACAAACTGCTGGCTAGAGCAAGTCAAGGCTTGAATAGCCCTAGTACTCGGCCTTCTACAAACTGCTGGCTAGAGCAAGTAAAGTCTTGAATAGCCCTAGTACTCGGCCTTCTACAAACTGCTGGCTAGAGCAAGTCAAGGCTTGAATAGCCCTAGTACTCGGCCTTCTACAAACTGCTGGCTAGAGCAAGTCAAGGCTTGAATAGCCCTAGTACTCGGCCTTCTACAAACTGCTGGCTAGAGCAAGTCAAGGCTTGAATAGCCCTAGTACTCGGCCTTCTACAAACTGCTGGCTAGAGCAAGTCAAGGCTTGAATAGCCCTAGTACTCGGCCTTCTACAAACTGCTGGCTAGAGCAAGTCAAGGCTTGAATAGCCCTAGTACTCGGCCCTCTACAAACTGCTGGCTAGAGCAAGTCAAGGCTTGAATAGCCCTAGTACTCGGCCTTCTACAAACTGCTGGCTAGAGCAAGTCAAGGCTTGAATAGCCCTAGTACTCGGCCTTCTACAAACTGCTGGCTAGAGCAAGTCAAGGCTTGAATAGCCCTAGTACTCGGCCTTCTACAAACTGCTGGCTAGAGCAAGTCAAGGCTTGAATAGCCCTAGTACTCGGCCCTCTACAAACTGCTGGCTAGAGCAAGTCAAGGCTTGAATAGCCCTAGTACTCGGCCTTCTACAAACTGCTGGCTTGAGCAAGTCAAGGCTTGAATAGCCCTAGTACTCGGCCTTCTACAAACTGCTGGCTAGAGCAAGTCAAGGCTTGAATAGCCCTAGTACTCGGCCTTCTACAAACTGCTGGCTAGAGCAAGTCAAGGCTTGAATAGCCCTAGTACTCGGCCTTCTACAAACTGCTGGCTAGAGCAAGAAGGCTTGAATAGCCCTAGTACTGGGCCTTCTACAAACTGCTGGCTAGAGCAAGTCAAGGCTTGAATAGCCCTAGTACTCGGCCTTCTACAAACTGCTGGCTAGAGCAAGTCAAGGCTTGAATAGCCCTAGTACTCGGCCTTCTACAAACTGCTGGCTAGAGCAAGTCAAGGCTTGAATAGCCCTAGTACTGGGCCTTCTACAAACTGCTGGCTAGAGCAAGTAAAGGCTTGAATAGCCCTAGTACTCGGCCTTCTGCAAACTGCTGGCTAGAGTAAGTCAAGGCTTGAATAGCCCTAGTACTCGGCCTTCTACAAACTGCTGGCTAGAGCAAGTCAAGGCTTGAATAGCCCTAGTACTCGGCCTTCTACAAACTGCTGGCTAGAGCAAGTCAAGGCTTGAATAGCCCTAGTACTCGGCCTTCTACAAACTGCTGGCTAGAGCAAGTCAAGGCTTGAATAGCCCTAGTACTCGGCCTTCTACAAACTGCTGGCTAGAGCAAGTCAAGGCTTGAATAGCCCTAGTACTCGGCCCTCTACAAACTGCTGGCTAGAGCAAGTCAAGGCTTGAATAGCCCTAGTACTCGGCCTTCTACAAACTGCTGGCTAGAGCAAGTCAAGGCTTGAATAGCCCTAGTACTCGGCCTTCTACAAACTGCTGGCTAGAGCAAGTCAAGGCTTGAATAGCCCTAGTACTCGGCCTTCTACAAACTGCTGGCTAGAGCAAGTCAAGGCTTGAATAGCCCTAGTACTCGGCCCTCTACAAACTGCTGGCTAGAGCAAGTCAAGGCTTGAATAGCCCTAGTACTCGGCCTTCTACAAACTGCTGGCTAGAGTAAGTCAAGGCTTGAATAGCCCTAGTACTCGGCCTTCTACAAACTGCTGGCTAGAGCAAGTCAAGGCTTGAATAGCCCTAGTACTCGGCCTTCTACAAACTGCTGGCTAGAGCAAGTCAAGGCTTGAATAGCCCTAGTACTCGGCCCTCTACAAACTGCTGGCTAGAGCAAGTCAAGGCTTGAATAGCCCTAGTACTCGGCCTTCTACAAACTGCTGGCTAGAGCAAGTCAAGGCTTGAATAGCATTAGTACTGGGCCTTCTACAAACTGCACTGGGAGACACTGGGTCTTCTCTTAACTTCATCCAACAGGTCTTACAAGCAGATCACTGAGGAGTAGTGGTGATATCTTTCTGTCTTTAAATTATTGTTAGTTATGATGCTAGGCCTTTAACACAGGGTTCCTGCAGACTTCCAAGAAACACATTTCAACACTTTCCATTGCTTTTCCATGACATTAAAAAATATTGCCATTTTCTTGCACAAATCTGTGAGTAGTTACAATTGTTTCACACTGCTAGTGTCTGAAATTAGAATCTGGATAGACTGAATTCATATAAAAACAGGGAGGATAATATAAAAGACTTCCAATTATTCAAAGGTGAAAAATATGGCACGCTCATAAGCATGATCGAAGCAAAGCTTCGGCCGATGCAAATATTTCCAACTTTTCCATGAGTTTTCAGCTCTAGCCAAAATGCCACAACTGTTCAAGGCCCTTGAAAAATATATGACATATTTCAAAACTCTTCAAAGTTTTTAATGACTACAGGTGCCCTGGGAGAAGCTGCTGCAAATGAGCAACGCCATTCTCCTGGTCACAGAAACCCAAGTCTAGTGGCACAAAGACATTATGACTGGTGACAACATTGGCTGCAGTAGCCTACATAGCCAAATCTTCTTCTATGTTCCACTACTCTCTCTGCACTCCACCGAGTCTTGCTGAACCACCTTCCAGGCTGTTGACTCCACAACAAGAACCAATTGTGGCAAAAGTTGAAGTGGGACTAGGCTCTCTGATCATGGTCATTAATCTTGACCCACAGTTGACCTAAAGTTGCTTCTGGCCAGAGGGTTGCAGTTTGACCCAGAGTTGCTTCCTTGAGCAGTGTACTTAATTCGCATGGCTTCTTTCCATCCAGGAGCAAAATCGGGCACCTGTGAGGTCTGAGCAGGAAAAGTACATATCAACTGTGGTCATCTCATCCACAACCTGGTTGCAGGCTCCTACAGGAGTTGGGATGGTGTTGGAATGATGTTGGTTAGAAAGATGTTGGTTGGAATGATGTTGGGATGATGTTGGAATGATGTTGGTTAGAAAGATGTTGGTTGCAATGATGTTGGGATGATGTTGAATATGATGAAGGAACCCCAGTCAATGACTTGAGGTGAAAACGTGATTTGGGCTTTCAACAAGGGGTGAAGAGATGCAATATAAAAGTAGGCACCTTTTCCTATTCATAAATTGTGTCTGTGTCTGTCCAACTATCTGTCTGCCTCAGCTGTCTGTCCATCTTTATATTTGTCCGTGTGTGTGTGTGTGTGTGTGGTGTGTGTGTGTGTGTGTGTGTGTCAGTTTGGATCTCTGCTCTGTGTGTGTGTGCATTTATGTGCAGTTCAGTCTGTCTCTCTGTTGTGTGTTTTCCTCTGTGTGTGTGGTGTGGGGTAGAGTGGACAGCCCTGTGTGAACAACTTCAAATACTTGGATCTGTCGTGACTGATGAAGGGTCCAAACCAGAGATACTGTCCAGGATAGCACAAACAACAGCAGCATTGGCAAAGTTGAAGCCAATATGGCGTGACAGATATATCACTCTCGCGTCAAAGATCAGCCTCATGCGCACCCTGGCCATCTCCGTATTCTTGTATGCATGTGTGTCCCCTAGACACTCACATCTGAACTACAGAGACGGATACAAGCCCTGGAAATGAGATGCTACCGCAAGATTCTGAACATCTCATATAAAGACCATGTCACGAATGAGGAAGTCAGCAACAGGATCAGGAGAGCATTTGGACAGTACGAAGACCTGCTCTCAATCGTGAAAAGCAGAAAGCTGAAGTGGCACGGTCACGTGTCAAGAGGCAGTGAGCTGGCCAAGACCATCTTGCAAGATACCGTACCAGGTGGGAGAAGGAGAGGCAGGCAGAGAAAGAGGTGGGAAGACAACATCAAAGAGTGGACAGGCTTGACCTTTGCTGACTCACAGCGAGCCACAGAGGATAGAGATTGATGGAGGTAGATTGTCCGAAAGTCATCAGTGGTGCCTCAACAACCCATCTCGGGGTTAAGAGACTGAACTGTGTTAGTGTGTGTGTGTGTGTGTGTGTGTGCGTGTGTGTGTGTGTGTGTTCTTCTTTGTGTGTCTATGGGCCTGTGTACGTGAGTATGGCAATGGCATGCAGTTGAAGGCTTTAGGTTGCAAAGCAGGAGTGTTGTCAAGATGGCGTGACTATCCACAATGTCGGGGAAAAAAGAACACCCAGCAGTGTATAAAACAGCAGGACATGAAAACTACCTCCACACCCAAACCATCAATCAGGCAGAGTAGTGACACAACAAACACTGGGAAATAGACTCAAAGCTACTCAGAGCAGTGAATAAAACAATGAGAGTTTTATTCTCTAAAGCCAACTACAAAACTGAAAACTTCCAGTGCGTCAAAGTTTGTGAATGTTGATCACATCTTCAATGTATGATCGGGGTTGGGGGTAAAAGAGATGTGTTTGAGATTTCATTACCAAGTGGGGTAGGTGGGTAATTTTTTGAACGTTAATGTATATTTGCATTGTGTACACTGTGTGTATATGTTTGTGTGTGTATGTTTTGATGTGTGTGCAAAAACATTTTTTTTACATAACCAACAAAGTAGGGTTGGTTGGGAAACCATAAACACACCTTTTTTTCCTTTTTTGGGGTGGGTGGGTGGATGGGTCGGTGGGTGGGTGGGTGGGAGCTATTTTCATGCAAGTACACCTTGCATACCTCTGCAATCTGAATTATAAAAACATACAAGTCAACTTGTGGAGATTTTTTTCTGTGAACATTAGGAAAAGTATGATGACATTTTTTGTTTTTCCGTGTGACTAATTCAAGATAAAAAGATAAAACTTTTTTCAGATACAACTGCTTCTCTATGCTGCACAGTGCAGTTGCTCAGCAAATCAAACATGCTCCACTCCAGTATCTTCCTGCTGATAAAGTGAAGTGCTGTATCAGAACAAATCAAGTGCTGCATCTC
The DNA here is from genome assembly GCA_034096865.1 of Theodoxus fluviatilis. Taxonomy (NCBI): domain Eukaryota; kingdom Metazoa; phylum Mollusca; class Gastropoda; order Cycloneritida; family Neritidae; genus Theodoxus; species Theodoxus fluviatilis. The sequence goes on from JAWQFJ010030863.1 coordinate 26,182, forward strand.
AAACCTAACATTGGGACTCCACATTGAAACAGTTGCACTTTGACAGTGAACACAACTCTTGACCATAAGTGTCACATAAACTCTTTGTCTGAAGATAAAGTTAAAGGTGTGCTGTCATACAGCGACTCATCACCCGTGTCTGGGTCTTCAATGGCTTTTTGCTTTACCCCCTGGTCACTGGGCCCGCTTGATAAATCTTTCACTGAAATTGTGAAATGAAATTGTACATAAATCTTGCAGTTAACATTAGAACTTTAAAAAAGTAAAATCATTTTTGGTGGACTGTGTCAAACACAGTCCACCACAGAAATGGACACAATGGTTAATGTGTTATGGAAGGAGACAAAAAACCCCATTACATAAAGCCCAGAATGAATCCACACTCATATCATCTACTCTAGCAAAACTCACACTCCTCCACAAGAAAAAAAATCACAATTTGCTGGAGTACAAACCATCGGAGACACTAGTCCTCCTCCTTGTCTCATGGAAACCTGATGGTTTGAACAATTGTCTTAATCTAAATGATCTGACCCTGTCCACATGTCCCTTGTAGTCTCATTGGCTACTTGGGGCCACCTGTGGCTGAGCTACTGGAGCGGGCTCTGACAGCCCAGCAGCCAGGGGTTCCAGCTGGCGAGGGGGGCATTGATGCATGGATGGATGGATGGATGGATGGATGGATGGATGGATGGATGGATGGATGGATGGATGGATGGATGGATGGATGCATGGATGGATGGATGCATGCATGGATGGATGGATGCATGGATGGATGGATGGATGGATGGATGGATGCATGGATGGATGGATTGTGATGGACTGATTGAATGGATGGATGGATGCTGATGATGGTGGATGGATGGATTGAGATGGATTGATTGCATCGGATGGTTGATGGATGGATTGGATGGTTGGATTGAGCTTGGATTGCATGGATGGATGGATTGATGGATGGATAGATAGAGGGATGGTGGATTGATGGACTGATGGATTGATGGATGGATGGGAGGATTGGCAGGATTTGCATGGAGTGCATGGATTGATGATGTGATTGGTTGGAGGATGCATGGATTGTTGATTGATGATTGGTTGGATGGATGGTTGGTTGCACTTGGATGGATTGGATGCAGGGATGGATCGGATGCATGGATGGATGGCTAGATGGATGGATGGATTGATGATTGGCTGGATTGATGGATGGATGAGGATGATGATGCTGATGGATGATGCTGATGATGATGGATTGAATGGATGGATAAGTGCTGATGATGATGAGGATTGCATGAGATTGATGAGGTGATGGATGGATGGATGAATGAATGCATGCCTGGATGGATGCATGAGTGATGATGAGTGGGATGGCTGTGATTGCATGGATGATGGATGGATGGGAGGGATGCATTGGATGGATGGATGGAGGATGCTATGGATGGATGAATGTAGTGGCAGGGTGATGGATGCATGGACTGGTATGGATGCAATGGATTGTGATGATGATGGATGATGATGATGGATGCATGAGGATGATGATGAGGATTGCATGATGATGCATGATGAGGATGAGATGATGATGCATTGGTGATGATGATGGCGGATGCATGGATTGATGGATGGATGAGTGATGGGATGGATGGATGGATGAGGAGGGATGGCTGATGGATGCATGGAGGATGGATGATGGATGATGATGCATGCGATGCTGATGGAGGATGATGATGCATGGATGAGATGATGGATGATGACGTGGGATGATGATGATGATGATGGATGCATGCATGCATGTGAGATGGATGTGATGGATGGATGGATGGATGGATGGATGGATGGATGGATGCATAGAAGAGTCGATTGGTCTAGCAGCCCAGTAGACTAGATATAAGGCCACTGACCATGAAATATCACAAAAGATAAGAGTGTTAAAGCAAGGTCTGTAACAGTTCCGGCTACTTACCTGTAAGTTTAATGAACTCTGTTAGAGAGTGACACAGTAGGTCCATTCTAACTCCTCATCTACAAGGATTGCCATCACAGCTTTTCCACTCTCGCACTTCAAATTCAAATTCCCTGCACCACTAGACTTGTCCCAATGCCACTTCCTCACAGACAGTCTCAAGGCTTGACCACTCTCTGTGGGCCCAGTCACAGCCACAGGTCCATGGTAGCAGTCGCTTTCTATAGCCAGTCCGAGTGCTGTTTTGGCCCATCAAGGGAAACCAAGAATAATAGTGCTGGTTATCCTTGGCCCTGTTTTTTCCTCACAAAAAAGGAAAAATTTTAGTTTGCATTGCAGCAAATTTCATGTGCACTCGGTATGGGTGTGTGGTGTGTGGGGTGTGTGGGGTGTGTGTGTGGGTGGGTGTGTGGGGTGTAGTGTGGGGTGTTGTTTGTGTGTGGCGGTGTGTCTGTCCAGTTGGGTCAGTCCATGCTGCCATCCATCCATCCATCCATCCATCAATCCATCCATCCATCAGTCCATCCATCCATTCATCCAATTCATACATTTGGCCATGATTCCTTCATTACACATGTGCGGACCATAGAAACGATAGGACATTTCTAGATAGCCCAAAAATGCAGGCAGGAGGTAGGTCTACATGAATCGAACAGATATTTGGAGATTGTCTTCTGTCAATTAACACATATACCGCATAATTAAGATATCATAATATATAGATATATATATATATATATAGTGTGTGCGGGTGGTGTGTGTTGGGGTATAATGTACTTGTATTGCTCGCACTTCCAGCCCAGAGGCTGCTCAGTGGCGCATGCACAGAAAAAATGTCACGAATTTTCCATGGTGCCAGGATGTCCCAAGTAGGATGTCATGGTAGGGGCCAAGGTCCACAAAAATGACTCGGCAATATTCCTTAGCCAGCAGGCTTCTGCATGGTCCCTGAAACGGCTCTATGGATACGAACGGGACAGCATTTTGTATATATCTCTTGAACAGCAATACAGTCTGAAAAGTTGACAAAACTCATGTTTGTCTCTGCGTAAATCTTGATCTCAAGATCTCCCGCTGGTAGGCCCTACGCTTTGATTCACAGAGCGTCGACCAACATATGTAGAGGAGGGCGGTAACATCAGAGAGTTGCTGTCCAAGAGCGTTACCGCAGAGCTTCGACAGTGCTCCCTGCAGTGTCAG
>JAWQFJ010030864.1:0-17500 GCA_034096865.1 Theodoxus fluviatilis
GGCCTCCTGAAACTTGCGGTAGCATCTCATTTCCAGGGCTTGTATCCGTCTCTGTAGTTCAGATGTGAGTGTCCAGGACTCGCATGCATACAAGAATACGGAGATGGCCAGCGTGCGCATGAGCCTGATCTTCGACGCGAGAGTGATATTTCTGTCACGTTTTCTGTATTTCTGTTAAGGACAGGCAAGATGACGGCACTGCAAAAACAAGTTTTCAGCTCCAGCTTTCATCGACTCCGTCACCGTGCTTCTGCATGGAGTCATGCTTCAGAAGCACACTTTTTATGAATGGAATCAAACAATGTCACGTCCTGAAGGTCGCATAAAGTATGCACTACACAAACCAAAAACGAAAACGAAAGTTTGGGTTACAGAGATATCCCTGTAGACGAGTGAGGTTCCTTCTCGTTGATATAAGTTTTAGTCAAGTGTCATCAAACTAACGGGGTGAAAGAATTTGTCCCCGCACTCAGCACTGCGTCTCTTCTCAGTTGCAACTTTACCTAATGCTGATATATTTTCTCGCCCTCGTATACTTACTCTCTCTCTCTCTCTCTCTCTCTCTCTCTCTCTCTCTCTCTCTCTCCCTCCTCTCTCTCTCTCTCTCTCTCTCTCTCTCTCCCTCCCCCTCTCTCTCTCTCTCTCTCTCTCTCTCTGTCCGTCCGTCCGTCTGTTTCTGTTTGTCTGACTCACACACACGCACGTACACACACACATCTCTCTCTCTCTCTCTCTCTCTCTCTCTCTCTGTCCGTCCGTCCGTCTGTTTCTGTTTGTCTGACTCACACACACGCACGTACACACACATCTCTCTCTCTCTCTCTCTCTCTCTCTCTCTCTCTGTGTCTGTCTGTCTGTCTCTCTACCTCTCCCAATGCACTGATATCGGTGTTGATTTGTTCAATTGTAATGGGCCGCTGGCCTGCACAATAAACAACTCGTTCGTTCGTTCTCTCTCTCTCTCTCTCTCTCTCTCACACACACACACACACACACACACACACATACACAGAACTCATACTGGTGTACACACACACACAAACATACATTCATGCACACACACACACGCACACACGCGCGCGCGCACACACACACACACATACACAGAACTCATACTGGTGTACACACACACACACAAACATACATTCATGCACACACACACACACGCACACACGCGCGCGCGCGCACACACACACACACCAGGGCCGGATCTAGGGGGGGTGCTGGGGGTGCTCGAGCACCCCCCCCCCAAAAAAAAAAAAAAAAAAAAAAACCTCCGTGGCAGCCGGGAGTTGGGGGAAGGGGGGAGGGGGGGGGGGGGGGGGGGTGGTTGCTCAAATATGTTGATCTACTTCCCACCTCATCGGATATCGGCACACTTTGCTTGGTAGCAGAGACAGTATAGTTAGTAAAAAGCTTGGGAAGGAGGGGGGGGGGGGGGGGGGGGGGGGGGGGGGGGCTAAAAGATGCTGGGCCCAGATGCTGTACTACTCTCCACTTGGTATAAGCACACTCTACTTGGCAGCCAAGGTAGCTGGGGAGGGAGGGGGGGGGGGGGGGGGGTGCTGCTATAATTAAGATGCCTTCCTTTTGCTACTCGCACAGACAAATCAAACCCGGGCAGAGACAGGAAGAATCTGTGACCAAACAAAAACTCTTGGAAATGACCGCACTGCCAGATTGCACAGATTTGCACCATTTTTCTCAAAATTTTCCGGGGGGGCATGCCCCCGGACCCCCCTAGAGGGGCGTGCCTGCTTCGCAGGCACGCACTCGTGGCTTCGCCACTTCGATGAGAAGACCCTAAAACAATTTTAAGCACCCCCCCTCAAAAAACTTTGATCCGGCCCTGCACACACACACACACACACACACACACACACACACACACACAGGGAAAGTAGACCGAAGACAGGTACAGGAAGACAGAGACCGCTGTTGAGAGATGCATCCGTTGAATGAGAGACTGGTTTCAGGGCCCTGGTGACAGAAGTTGGTGAGGGGCAAAGTTGAACTGAGAAAGGACTGTGGTGAGGGGGTGGGGGTGGTAGGAGGTAGGGGGTAAAGGGAGGGTTTGTGTCGATCAGACCACTTCCTTGCGGATCAGGCTCACGCCCACCAACGCATCCCACCTGATCGGCTGCAGCCGCAGTGGTGTGACGTCAGTCTGTTGGCGTGATTCCATTGGCTGTTTCCTCTCGGACCACGATTCGAGTGTGACGTAACAACTGATATCGACGGCAAAAATAGCCAATATCCTCTCAGCGTGACTGGCGATTCATTGGCTGTTTCGGTTGACGGAGGGATATTTATTTCTCTATAAAGTTGTTCTCTTTTTTTTATTCATGGCAAGCACGCCGTTGCCGTCAAAGCTCCACTTTCAGTTTGTAGAGGACTAAATGCCCCAATGTTAAACATCATGACAGTGAGGAGGAGGAGGAGGAATAAGGAGAAAAAGAATGAGGAGGAGGAGGAGGAGGAGGAGGAGGAATAAGGAGAAAAAGAATGAAAAGAAGAAGAAGGAGGAGGAGGAGGAGGAGGAGGAATAAGGAGAAAAAGAATGAGGAGGAGGAGGAGGAGGAGGAGGAGGAGGAGGAGGAGGAGGAGGAGGAGGAGGAGGAGGAGGAGGAGGAGGAGGAGGAGGAGGAATAAGGAGAAAAAGAATGAGAAGAAGAAGAAGGAGGAGGAGGAGGAGGAGGAGGAGGAGGAGGAGGAGGAGGAGGAGGAGGAGGAGAAGAAGAAGAAGAAGAAGAAGAAGAAGAAGAAGAAGAAGGAGGAGGAGGAGGAGGAGGAGGAGGAGGAGGAGGAGGAGGAGGAGGAGAAGGAGAAACGTGAGATTAGAGGTGTAAAACAGACAAGCAAGCAAGTGAGCAAATAAACATACGATCGACAACATCTACATAACCTCAAGAATCAAGAACATATTGTAGAGAAGGTTCGTCGCCCAAATGTTTCTACAAAACATCACCTTGAGTTTTCTACCACGTGTAATTCAATCGGTTGTATGTGTCCCTGTTGCAAAATCATGATTTTGCCACCTCACGTATTCGTGTAATAATATCAAGTACAGCCCCTATGGCGAAATCATAAACAACCTTGACCTGCATGACTGTATACACTAGAATGTTTGATTGGCCATAAAAAATAGCATGTAGGTTTCAACTGCACGTTTGTGCTTACATCAGTCGTTTTTGTCCGTTTTTTCGATCATGCATAGAAAAGCTGCAAACAGGATGTTAAGGCCCACTATTCTTCGTGAAAGTGTATTCTGTCTCAAAATCTTCTTAAACTGCCCAACTCGTTCGGTTTGGCTTCTATAAATCCTCCTATACCGTCAACATTTTTTTTTCAGACTCTCCTCGGACAGACTTCTTAAAATGCCCAATTTTACAAGTGGCTTCCCTTCAACCTTACATTTTAATCACTAGAAATAATGTTCACTGATATTATAATCTCTTTGACTCCTTTGTAGTATCCATTGTTGTCGCCCCTGGCTGAGCTGCTGTAGCAGGCCCCGAAAGCCCAGCAGCTAGGGGCTCCAGCTGACGACAAAGACTTAGAGCGGCCTGGGCCATAAGTTATGCGTGCAAGTAGGAACATACGGGAAGGAACCCAAACATACGATCAAACTTCTCCGTCAGAGATCTGGCAGACGACAAGGACAAACTGGCGAGGTTCAACTGGAAAAAGAGAGATGTATACATGTAGGTAGAGTCAAGGAGGATCCTGAGTCCGTATCCCCATTGAATCTTGCACACTAGCAGTCAGACAATAATGTCTTGACTTGGTCCCATACGATCTGTCCACCTCTCACCTCCCAGTAGTGTTTTGTCTGTTCAGCAACGTCCCTGACCGAACCATCCAGTGGATGATGCCCCAGAAACCCTGCAGTTAGAGTACCAGATGAAGGAAGTGTTGTGAAAGTGCTCGAATGTGCTAGAGTATCATGGTAGTTTCCACCTTTTATTCCCATCCCTTCCATAAGGTCGTTGGTCGGTTACGTGACGAAATCAGGGTGGATTTGCCTTTGAAGTGTCATGTAACGTCGCATCGCACTGCTTCAAAGACAATTGAGTGGATTCTAGCTGTTCACGAAGATCCTGGAAAGCCTCTAGAATGTGTATATAGCACGAGTGCGACAGAGGAGGTGGGAGCGCGAGAGGATGGGTGAAAGTGAACAACAGTGCACGTCCTCCTTTATAGGGAGTGATCGAGTCCTCTACAGGTTTCATGCCCTAGAGTGAAGTGTACCCCACGTGGTCCCCGCGATAACAGAAGACGACGTGTGAGAGCCCGGATAACAGCGATTGTGTCCTCACAGGATCAAGCCCTAAAAGTTAAGTGCAATTATCGATGTGCTGGAAACTGATTGTATCGTTGTGAATCGACAGGTGCACGAATAAATGTTTTCGAAAACGACTATCAGATTCAGGAATAGGCCTCCCAGCGCAAGCTAGGAGAACTCCCCTATCCACACTGATCAAGCAATGGAGACGGTAGCAACAGAAGCATCAAGAGGCTTTGCTTGTGCGTCTTGGACAGAGGGACGATTCCACTATGAGATTATGGGATTGACAGTCGACATCACGTGGTACCTATCCACTCCTGACTCTCTCCTAACCAGCACACCCAGATTGCTGACGTAAGCACGGGTGGCTGACTGAAATCAGGCACGGCAGCTGGAGTGTCGGGCAAACAAAGGTCATCTTTCTCTCACCGCAGTCATCCTGTCAAGTCTGCACCATGGACGCATTCTTCGCGTGTCAAAGGATGCGGGATCATTCGCTGTCCTTGGTCAAATTGGTTCGGATTTCACCGTTGGATTTCCACTGTGAAGTTCATATCACGAGTACCATATCGTGCTTGGATCATGACTGGTGTTGGGCGTGGAAGTCGAACGAGGCGCCGACAATGATGGGATTGGAGGCGCTTCTCACTGTGCTGAGGTCGACCAAAACTTTCGGAACATTTGCTATACGACTTCGTGTGTGCGTGAGTGTGTGTGTGTGTGTGTGTGTGTGTGTGTGTGTGTGTGTGTGTGTGTGTGTGTGTGTGTGTGTGCGTGCGTGCGCACTCTCGCTAACGCGCTCGTGTGTACGTTAGAGATAAGTTTTTGCTGACGTATTATCAACGAAAATGACTTCTGAGCAGTTAAGATTCATTAACTCAACTGAACACAAAAAAGAAATAAATGAAAGAGAAATAAAAAAATGAGCGGCTAAGTTTGTAGTTAAAATTTTTCCTTGAGATAACTTTGTTTGTTTGTCTTTGTTTTGTTTTGCATGCAACTTTCTTGTATTTGGAACAATTGTTAATTTTCACAATTAATGAGTTAGAAAAATACGGAATCAAATGATGATTTTTTTTTCAAGAAAGGAAAAAAAACAAAGCTTTCCCCTAGGCTGTGTTGACCAGTGCTGGGCAGTGGAGAGCAGTTTTCGATGCTAAGTGCCGATACTGCTCCTTGCAGTGCGATGGGATGGAGTGATAATGGCCCAGGAGAAACCCGAACACTTGAATTGAGCACTTTCAGCAGCGACACACTGAACCACGCTGCAGGTGCCTCACCAAACACGTCCACCTTGGCGACCTGGTCCTAACCATGTCCTGTCAACACTTCTTGCATGGGGTCGTCACGGAACTGTGTAATGCCAGCACGTGTGTGTGTTTGTAGGCAGAGACAGAACACGTCCTCTGTATCGCATGAGGCATCGGATAGCATGCTGAACAGAGATATCGCATATCAAACTATGCAGATCAGATGCTACTTTTCGTGTTCTGGTAATGTTGCTTGAAGCTTAGAAACTGAGATAGTTGTTGCGCAGGTTAGTAGGTCTGGGTTGTACAGAGCCTTCTTGCTTGTTGTTCTTGAGCTTCATGGCGTGGTAAATACGTGTAAAAGTCGGCAGGTGTCGTTTCCTTTGAACCTCCGCCTAGGAGGTTATGTTTTACCCTCGGTTTGTAGGCTGTTTATTTCTTCATTTAGCGAAATAACTCCAACAGTTCGTCACGGATTCTGATGAAATTTGGTGATAGGCCACGGTTTAATCCAAGTAACAAACCACTTAATGTTGGATGTTATCTGTTATTTGGTTTGGGTATTGGAAGCAAACAGAGACATTTTATCGGGCAGCACGAAGTATATAACGCCATATCATTCATAACACCGGCGTAGATGTTCAGCACTCAGAGAGGGCTTCCAGCCGCTAACATTACTGCACGGAACTTGGTAGGGCCAGGCCTGGCTAGCTTGATTCATCATTAAACCATTGAAATAGAGTTCAGGCTGAAATGTGACACTCCACCTCAAAATAAGACTGACTTCATCTTGTCGCATTTCGAGATGTCCACCAAATAGAGTGAGAGGGGTTGAGCGTGTCAATATTGAGATTTTGAAACCTATGTCTATTTGTTTATAGACCAACATTGTGTTTTTCCTAGCTTTTCATCGGGTGCCGTCAAGCTAGTCAGCCTACGTGATGTAGATAGGCCTACCATATTCAAAATAGCTATCATGATGACAACACTGTATTGCCTTAAATACACTGTTGAAACTGCAAAAACCCATTTTCTCAAAATGTCATACCAGTAGATATGGGTCTTCAGTAGCTCATAACATTGTTACTGTTTCTCCTAATTTAAAACTGTTAACGTCATTTTGGAAAGAAAAGTCTGCACTTTACGACCATAGGCAGAGCTGAGAATTTCCCAGAAGAGACATTTGTCTCGTCATACAGTGGATGGTCACAAACGTAAGCAGAGTCAGCGTAAGAGATATGAAGATTTACAGTCGACTTAAGGTGACAAGCCACTCGTCACCCGTGTACTTTCCAATTCGACACTTCCATTTTGCCTACCACGTTTTGTTAGTTTCACATGTACTTCTTCCCAACCAGTAACTGAGTAAGGAAGATATCGTGTGATCCTCTACAAATGGAAGAAGAATCAGGTTTAACTAGAAATCACTCTGAGAGCGCAAACCCGGGCCAAGGAACCAAAACTTTCTCCTCCATGTCCTGTACAAATAATCAAGGCAGCATGTTCTGCTAGCCAGGCCTGACTTGAGGAAGTTTTGCTTCATTTTCCTGTGGAATGCGATATCTGAATGCGGAACGCATATCCCCGCGTCAACTCTGTGATGCACAATAACATATATCTTTATGCTTCCGATTCCCAAACTACAGAGCATCTCTTTGTGGTTGTAATTCCCAACAGATAACCTGCAGATTGTAATAGACTGTTTCCTGTGTGAAACTATGATTTTGATTCAATTTTAATCAGAATCTGTAATGAAATTTTGGGGGTTATATTGCTACTTAACTAACTAACCAAACCAAACCAAACCAAACCAAACCGAACCAAACCAAACCGAACCGAACCGAACCGAACCAAACCAACCAAATTGAAACTAAACTAATTAACGAACCGATGGAAAACATAACCTTCCTAGCAAAGCTAATTAAAGTATATTTCGGGCGACCAAGGATAAATCGCCATTTCCAGATGTGACGGAAGCTGGAAAACAATCGCAATGAGGTTGCGTTATGACGTCATTCTTGAGCATTTCATTACCGCAATGGAAATTCCCAACACGGAAGCATAGTCAGATTCATGTCACGAAGTGTGATGCACGACTTAAGTAACGACATAAAAAATACTTTGCTTATCATTCCTATGCACACCTCTCCTGAAGGAAATTGATCGGGCATACAAATAGGAATATCTACCAATAGGAGTAGAGTGCTCCTTTCCCTTTCTCCCAATCAAACATAATGCACCGAAGGAAAAAAAGTGAATAAGAAGACCAGAAGAGTAATAGTACAGAGAGAGAGAGAGATAATGAGAGAGAGATATAGAGATAATGAGAGAGATATATATATATAATGAGAGAGAGAGAAAGAGAGAGAGAGAGAGAGAGAGAGAGAGAGAGAGAGAGAGAGAGAGAGAGAGAGAGATAGAGAGAGAGAACCGAACTGAACTGAACTAAACTGAATGTTTATTCAAAGGCCGACAGCCCGTTGAACTACACATATAACAATAATTCATCAATATGGTAAAAATCCCCATGTTTGGATATTCAAACAATACACAAAAATAATCATAAAAGTTACACTCAAAACAGATTCAATACAAGGTTCACATGTTTCTTTTTTCCTCTCTGAGTTTCAAGGCATAGAAGATGTACATGGATACACTCCTTGTTATTCGAGTGTTAGTGCCTTTCAGCAACCAACAGCAGTCTGTCATTTTATTCACATGCACGCACTCTGTTATATATTTATCTATTAATTTACTGTAAGCACTGCAGTATAAGAGGAAATTATTTTCATCTTCCAACACGTTGCAGAGTGGGCAGCTTAGCTCGCTTGCTTCACTGTTATTATAGCGTTGGTTAATTATTAAATTGTTCGTTCCACGTCTGAATCTGATAAATGAGTCTCTAAATTTCATAATGGTTAGAAAGGTGGAATTGTTTTATTGACTGAATACGTTTCTGAAGGCAGCAGATAGTGCAAATCCTTCACTATTACCATTTCGTTCATCCCAAGATTGTCGAACACAATCTTGTAGTCTTTGTCTAAGTTGTTTTAGAAATCTTGTCTCATTCCCAACTCCTCCATTCAGCCACACGCAGGTGAACCCTAACCTACATAAGGTGGGTTTTTAAAATACAAAACTAGGCCAATTTTTACCATCATAGGCATGTGATTTCTGTAGGATTACATAAGCTTGTCTAAGTAATCTGTGGTAACATTCTGGGCAGTCTCAACCAGTAGTTTACCGCTCTGATAATGCTATTGATAGCCAGAGGATACATGCCAAATTCGCCGTACACAAAGTGGTTTTGTGTTTTAACGTCTAAACTCATGAACTTTTTACATGCAAAGAGATTTACTTTTTCGATTTTGTGTTGATTCTCTAGGCCCCGAATTTCTGCACCATACAATAGGCAGGGCTGCACATGTGCATAAAAAAGCCTAAAGAATACAGTAGTGTTATTGTTGTGGAGGGCCCACATAGCTGTCATGTACTGGACAACCCTGTGTTTGCCCATAATGGCAATTACTTCTACTGTAGCAGCTGTGGAAAGTCGGGCAGAAAATATATAGCCTAAATAAATGTATTTGTTCACAACATCCAATCGTGTACGGCTAAGATAGGCCTACCATCTTTCGCTCTCGGCCAAGTGTCCACCTTTTCTAAATACCATGACCTTAGTTTTTTCTGTATTGACCTTACGTCCAAGATATTCTGAAACTGTCGTCAGGGAGTTCAACTGATTTTGTAGTCAACTGGATGTGGATGATAGCAAGGCTATATCGTCTGCGAATAGAAAAGCGAAGATCTCTTCTACGTCTGGTACCATTTGTACAGCATGCTTCCCGTGGGCCCGGATGTAATCTGCCACGGTGTTGATGTATAAGGGAACAATGGACGTGCTCGCTTTTGCACCCTGTTTCACAGCGACCAGACAAGGAAAGAACTCACTAATCTGATGGTTCCAACGGACGCAAGACTGAACATTCGAATACATAACTGTCATCATTTTGGCGAATTTCGTAGACAATCCACTACTCTGTAGTATCCTCCAAAGTTGTCCGTGATCGACAGAGTCAAATGCCTTTTTGTAGTCTACGAAGGCTACGTACAGTTTGCCTCTGCCTGGACCATATACATGTTTCAATATGAGCGCTTGGAGGGTAAAGACGTGATAGATTGCTGAGTAGCCAGGCCTGAATCCGACTTGCTCTGCACTCATTTTCCCTTCGCTTTCCAGCCAAGTGCGGAAGCGTCTTGCTATGATAGACGATAATATTTTACTGATGATGGGTAATAATGAAGTGCCTCTATGACTATCAGGATCTAGCTTGTTGCCCTTTTTATGGATTGGGATAATACCTGATCGGGACCACTCTCTAGGAAAGTAATGAGCACCAAACAGATGATTGAACAGTTTTGATAGAAATGGTATTATTTCTTCACTTGCCGCTTTAAAACATTTACCCGGAATACCATTAAGGCCAGGTGACCGTCCTGCCCGGAATCTCTGTATTGCTACTTATACTTCTTCTCTACCGATTTCAGCGTCTAAATCAAGGTGTTCCAAGACTTCTCCCAGATCAGGATATAATTGTCTATCGTAATCAATGTTACCTCTAAACATTTATTGAAAATGATTTCTCCATGTGTTTGGATCAATATCTAGAGGAGAAGGAGCTCTGCTTTTAGCCCAGAACTCTCTCGAGTTTCTTAGACTCATCATCAGTGCACGGCTTGCCATATTGAAATAGCTATTTCTCTTTTCTCGCAGATTTTTAAAATATATTTGTGCCTACATATAATGTGGTTTTCTTTGTCAGATGTCAGTTTTGTTTTCCTATATCTGTTTAAAGATTTTCTAGTTTTGAGAGAGAGAGAGAGAGAGAGAGAGAGAGAGAGAGAGAGAGATAGGAGATAGGAGATAAGAGAGAGAGGGAGGGAGAGGGAAAAATAGAAAAAGAACCTGAGAGAAAGAGATATATAGCGAGACAGAGAGACAGACAGACAGACAGACAGACAGACAGACAGACAGACAGACAGACAGACAGACAGACAGACAGACAGACAGACAGACAGACAGACAGACAGACAGACAGACAGACAGTCAGACAGACAGACAGACACAAGGCAGCTCTCGCTGGAGAGGCAGTGTGCACTTCATCACGAGGCCGGCCATAGTGGGGATATTGTGTTCGAAGTGTAACCGTCCAAATGTTATTTTTATAATTGTGACAAAGACGGATCCGTCACTTTGATCACATCTATTTTGCTACGCCGCTTGCTGAAGACGCAACATGCAACTTGTTTCCCGCAAGGAGACGGCGACAACACCCCGTCATTTTGACCAATCAGAGCGTTCAAATTCAAATAGAGAACAGTTGTGAGATTCTCAAGAGGTGTGAATAATGGAGCTCTCTTCCGTCTGCAGGCCTCCACACGAGGGAGATAGACAAACATTGGGAGAATTTTAAACGGTGTAATCTTCATAATCAGATTTTCATCTTACATGTTTTGGTAACATTTAAAAGTTTTTCCACACACACAAACCTTTTGGATAAAATAAATCACCGTGTATTGTTGTCAAACGCAACAATTTTAAAATTACATGCAGCATATTCAGTTTCTAGTTCATGTGTGGACTTTGCCTCGAGAGTATTAGACCCATATGTATATTCCATTTCAACATCCTCGACCCACCCGAACGAAACAGGCAGCCACATCGTTGTGTCCACGCCTGACCAAACAGAACCGTTGTGGCATAAATGTTGGACTATCTTCCTTACTATGACATGGCAAAGCACTCATTGTTGACCTTTGAATCCCGTTCAACAGGCTATGCAAAGTCATGCAGGGGTCTGTGTACGCAATCTTGCCTCGAGGCATGTGACGAGGGAGTGGCATCGCAACTGAGGTGGGGTTTGAAGACTGGGACATGAAACTGACGCTGATAGGAACGGCAGAAGGATCTGCATAGTTCCACGTCAACTTTTCAAGGGCATCTCGTAGGCTTCTGGTTCGCATGATGCACTGACTCTCACTCAATTCGCCACGCAATATTTAGCAAGTACGTCATCGCACTGTGGACGAGGCCTGACAGGCTTGGTGGCAACAGGAAGACCACGCTGGCCTTGGCTCGGGATGACGCACTCGTATCTCCATCCTCTCAGGTCATGGGGTCCGATCTCTTTCCCAGTGTCACCTACTTCATCACGTTCCCACACCATCATAAGCATGACACCCTCAGAGTGTGTAATCAGTCCTTGAAAGTATTCACTGAAGAATGGTCTCTTACTTCGACGCTATAGATTGAAAGAGTTGTGCTACGTGTGGTGTCCATTAAAACTTCTCTGGATGTTTCCCACATGTGACGACGGAAAATAAAAGCCAGAAAGAGCTTTTCCGGGACTTGATCTTCCTTCAGTGAAGTGAAAACATCTGAACAGGCACAGCAAACATTTGAAGGTCTCTGACAGAAGGCCCATAATTTGAAACGCTGCAACTTTGGAAACGAAGAAAACCGCGAGCTCTGACGCAAATTGCAAAATCGAGGGACGTCAAGGCCTGGTCTCGTCACCGACTTACCTGCCACGAAACTACTAAAAAAACATTTTCATGTTCTGGTGGATTTTCTTGGCCGTCTTCACGAAGACGAGCATCGTGCAGGGACAACCATGCAGTTCAGTTTGCAGCGTGCTTCAATGGGGGCCGTGGGGAGAATGCTCCACTCCCTGCCAAGGAACAAAGACCCGACAGCACACAACCGTCTGCTGCAAGAGTGGACTTTCATTAGATGCATGCATCGACTCGTGCGAAAGGCAAGGATACGCACTGTCAGACACCCAGAAGTGTCCTTTCCAGTGCCTGAACGGTGGAACATATATTAAATCATCCTTTCTAAGAGATTCTTGCAGATGCTCGAATGGAGGTTATGGAATTTGCTGTGAAAAAGGTAGGTAGTCTATGTCTCGAAAATGCTGCTGTCATATATAGTAATGTTTCTACTGTATGATGCACTAATATTATAGAACTGTCATTGTTAAAAAGCTAAAATCGTTCTCATAAATCGGCCAAAGTAAAACAGCATAATAGTTGCTGTGTGGTTCTGAACAAAACACGACTACGGCATTGAGGATTATTGATTTATACTCGCTAACTCTCTGTCTCTGTCTCTGTCTCCGTCTCTGTCTCTCTGTCTCTGTCTCTCTCTTTGTCTCTCTCTTTGTCTCTCTCTCACTCTCTCTCTCTCTCTCTCGGTCTCTCTCTCTCTCTCTCTCTCTCTCTCTCGCACTTGCTCTCTCACTCTCTCTCTCACACTCTCTCTCACTCTCTCTCGTACTTGCTCTCTCTCTCTCTCTCTCTCTCTCTCTCTCTCTCTCTCTCTCTCTCGTTAGATGTTATCAAACGCTCAAGAGGAGCATTTAAACTAGAAGCTGACATGTGAACAACTTTAACTTGGTGTACAGATAATTAATATTAATTTTTAGTGAAATTGCATTCTGGCGAGTTTTGATAGATCACTGACTTTCATTCGAAGATACTATTCTTATGTGACTTATACAACTGATATACTAATGTTTTTAATTTGTACACGTGTATATATTCCTGAGTGATGGGTCGTTGACCGAAATAAACGAATCAAATATCTCTCTCTCTCTCTCCCTCTCTCTCTCTTTGTCTCTCTCTCTCTTTCTCGCTCTCTCACTCTCCCTGCTCTGGCCATCCGAGCAGCACGTCTCCGCTTTGCTCCTAACGTTTTTGAAGCTTCTTCGTCAAAGTAGAAAACAATGCCAGTTACTGGACTCCCAGCTGCTGTAGAGGGCGTAATGCCAACACTCCTGGCTACAGAAATGCTGTCTTCATGGACAGTGGACGGTATGGCAAGACAGACAGTCGTCGTGCTGCTCTTCACTCACGGTCAGCCATTACCACAGCGCACGGGCTTACAAGGAACGTGGAAGAGAAAACCTCCTGCGCAATTACATCGGGACAGGCAACGAGCTCAACTGCACCGTGAGTCAAGAAACATGTCAATGACTTGCCCTTCTGACGCGCTGCTTGAAGATCGTGATTCTGGTCCTAATCCCGAAGTCGTACTTGAATCCGAGCACACAGTGACAACAGAAGACAAATCGCGTTTGACCTCTGACCTCCCGGCAATTAATGAGCACGAACAGTTCGGCAAGTGCACAGAAACAGCTGGGAAAAAGCACTGGTGATGGTTTGACAGTGCACCATTCTTTGCCAGACGGTCCAGACAGCAGACCAGTAAATGAAGAGGATGTGCCGAGCTGCGTCAGGGAAGTTCACCACGAACTGCGCTGTATGTACGCGTCAGTCAGGTCGAGTCTCACGCTCGTCTCAGAAGAAAAGCCATCCGAGGAACACAAGGAGCAGGATCGTGCTACTGTACTTCGATCTCAGACTCGGGTCAGCGTCAGACAGAGATCCTCCCCCCCCCCCCCCCCCCCCCCAAGAACAACTCCAAGAAGTTCGTCTGCCAGGTCAACTCCAGCCAGTGACCACGGGCGCATCATCGGAGAGGGAGGAGAAAGACCGACCTTGAGACAGCAGCCACCAAGGCGGGCAGCACGGAAAAAATGATTCGCTGTGCTTTGCTTAAGACTCTGGTTCTGTTTCGTGTTCTGCGACAAAAACAAGACTGGCTACCAGTTTTATAAAGTGTTTCATAATTAATGTTTCTTGCGCGATTGTAATTGCAACAGGCCCGAGGCTTATGCAATAACATGTTTCGTTCGTTCTTTCGCTCTCTCTCTCTCTATATATATCTCTCTCTCCTCTCTCACTTTCCTTTCTCCTCTCTCTCTCTCTCTCTCTCTCTCTCTCTCTCTCTCTCTTCTCTCTCTCTCTCCTCTCTCTTTCTCTCTCTCCCTCTCTCCCTCTCTCTTTTTCTCTCTCTCTCTCTATCTCTCTCTCTCTCTCTCTCTCTTTCTCTCTCTCTCTCTCTCCTCTCTCTCTCTCTCTCTCTCTCTCCTCTCTCTCTCTCTCTTCTTCTTCTTCTTCTTCTCTCTCTTCTTCTCTCTCTCTCTCTCTCTCTCTCTTCTCTCTCTCTCTCTCTCTCTCTCTCTCTCTCTCTCTCTCTCTCTCTCTATCTCTCTCTTTTTAATTCTCTCCCCCCGTCTCTCTCTCTCTTCTCCCTCTCTCTCTCTCTCTCTCTCTCTCTCTCTCTCTCTCTCTCTCTCTCTAAGAAATAAGAACATCAAAGTAAATTCCGAAACTTTCTGATAGAAAATGTTCATAACTCTGACAAATTATACGAAAGAAATCCAGAAAAAGGGCTAAGCTACCCGATGTATAAATAGAACCATGGAGACTACTTTGAAAAAGTGTTCACTGACAATACCGAACATACTTCCATTTCCTAAGTAAAACTCTAAAACTGCTCGCGACGTTCTTGATGATCATTCTGTGAACCCGAGTCAGTATTGTAGGCGAAGTCCCTACTGGACTAGAATGCGTGATGACATGCTCGAATTAGACATAACGGTTCAGGAGGTTGACATGGCAATGGCTGAATTAAGGCGTGGCAAAGCCCCCGTACTCGACGAAATCCCAAGAGAACTGATCAAACTAGGTAAAAAGCACTTAGTCCCCTATTTCGTAAAACTGTTCAACAACACACATACATTTCCTGATGAATGGAGCAGACCAATACACAAAAGCGGAAGTTCAGTTGACCCTGCCCAATACAGAGGAATCCATTTACTAAGTATTTTGAGTAAGGTAAATAATTTTGTGATAACACGAAGATTACAAAATTGGATGGAGGAAAACAATAAATATTGTATAGAGCAAGCTGGGTTTCGGAGGGAACACTCTACCATTGACCATATGTTTACACTGCGCGCTATAACTAAGAATGTAAATGGAGGAAGACAAGGGAAATTTTACGTTGCTTTCATTGACTACACTAAAGCATTTGACTTCTTGAAACGGCCACACCTATGGAAGGCACTAGATAGAGCAGGTATTTCTGAAAACTTCAGTAATATGCTAAAAGCAGTGTATAATACAGTACAAGCATGCGTAAGATGGGAGAATAGCATATCCGACTTTTTTAGTGCCCCATTGGAACAAAATGAAGTTCCTCTGAGAGGGTGACACTGTTCCCATTATATATCACCTCCATTGCAGATTATATCCGCGAACATGGTAGATGTAGTGTTCAATTGCAAAATGGTCAAGAGGAAATCTTCCTCCTTATCTTCGCGGGCGACATTGCGCTGCTGTCCACGACCCCAACAGGTCTTCAGTCCCAAATAAATAACCTTGTCTATGCATCGGAACAAATTGGCCTCAGAGTAAATATTGCCAAAACAAAGGTATTTCGGAGAGAAGAATTCCTCACCCAGCGAGAAAAATGGTACATGAACGATTCTAAACTAGAAGCTTCGTAATACGTTTACGACTTAACTGTAAAAATCAAGAGCATTAGACAGTGCAACCACAAAAGCAAAACAGAAAACAATTTCAGTACTAAAGATGCTATGGAATCTCCGCTGTCAAACGCCAAAATTATATTTTAACTGTTTGGTGCCCAAATCCAACCCTTGTTGTTATACGCATCGGACTTGTGGGGACTGCATGAACACTCAAATATAGAAAAAGCGCACATGTTTGCTTGCAAACGATTTCTATACGTTGACGTCAGGACACCGTCATCTGGTCTACAGTGAATTAGGAAAGTTTCCCCTAAAAATTAACTGTACCATTAGGGCCGTTAAATACAGGCCGAATGAAAGACTACCAAAACAAGCACTTCTTATGCTGTCAAATGCAACTGTTCCTAATGAACGAAACTGATTGAAGCGCATCAAAGATTGTCTCTGCGAATCAAGTTTTGCCTAGATATGGTACAACAGATGGACTAATAACGAAAGAAACTTCCTGAAAAACCTCAAGATTAGACTCCAAAGCTGCTATAGACAGACATGGCATTGTAAAATTACGGAAAGTGAATGTGTTATAGTGTAAAATATCTTAACAAATGCTCTGGAATGTGAAAATATCTCGGTACCATTGACATAATGAAATTTATAGTTTTTTTGTTGGGAGTGCACGGACTAAACGGCAACAATATATGTAAAAGAGAAGGAATACAATGTCCATTCTGTAATAACACAGAGGATGAAATGCACTCCCTGTTGGTGTGCCCCACATATAAAGACTAGAGGGACAAATACCTCAAAAGATATATACAATTTTTGAAAACACGAGGTTTCACGTTCTTGATAGATGGAAAAGGGTACATCAAAACAAAACACGTCGCCATGGTCTGGTACTTTGATCCCAACCGACGTCAAAGACTTCAAGACGGACAGTAAAACAAACAAACAAACAACAATGTTTAGCTACATGTTAGTAAAGGCAGAAAATTATATTCTCTGAGGTTTAGCGGTTAATGGGTTCTTAGTGCTCACTGTAATAAATAAAATAAAACATTGATCATACGATACTAGTGCGCCATTAAATATTCAAGTTTTAAAATGATTCGGAATAGATTGCAATGTTGTCATCATCAAGTGTATGACGAACTGTTGTCTACAGATTAAAATATTTGTCATCGTTTTACAGCTTTAACTGATATGGATGTAAGATGTTGTGACCGACCGTCGGCCTTACAAAAAAGTTCCATACTCTCTCTCTCTGCCTCTCTCTTTCTTTCTCTCTCTCTCTATCTCTCTTTTCTGACTTTCTCTCTCTCTCTTTCTTCTGACTTTCTCTCTCTCTCTCTCTTTCTTCTGACTTTCTCTCTCTCTCACTCTCTCTCCTCTCTCTCTCTTTCTCTCTCTCTCTTTCTCTCTCTATCTTTCTCTCTCTCTCTTTCTCTCTCTCTTCTGACTCTCTCTCTCTCTCTTCTGATTGTCTCTCTCTCTCTCTCTCGCTCTTTCTTTTGACTCTTTCTCTCTTTCTTCTGACTGTCTCTCTCTCTTTCTTCTGA
>JAWQFJ010030864.1:20000-30100 GCA_034096865.1 Theodoxus fluviatilis
AAAAAGTGACAGAGACAAAATATTTTTGCACATGTAGAGATGTTTCCGTTCCCTTCCTAATGTGTGGATATATGTCAAAACACAACAACCTGGATATACCACAAACACTTCATCATTTCACGACATGCTTGATTCATTCCGCAGTGGACGGACAGTGGGGTGTGTGGGGGAACTGGGGGCGATGCTCGGTGCCATGCGGGATGGGGGAGAGGGTGCGCACCCGTCTATGCAACAGCCCTGCCCCCATCAACGGCGGCAGCCCTTGCACAGTCAGCCAGGAAAGAGGGAACATACACAGACAGATGTGCGTCATGACCTCTTGTTCAGGTAGGTTCTTAGAGCTTCTGTGTGCGGAGACTGCTTTTTTAATACAAATACTTTCGCTTTACTTCAATAAATCCTGCAGCATCCAAATGCCAGTTTCTAAAACGGCTCTGCTGTTTCGGGAGGAATTTTGCACTGCCTCCGTTGATCTAGTGGGGCTCGGACCCATTGTAATAATCATTTTTATCTTCATCTTCACGTGCACGTTCATACACACAAACATGTGTTCTTGGGATTTTCACTTCTATGGTCGCCACACGAGTCGTGCCCTGTACGTGTGCAGCACCGCTGATCGCAACGGAAGATCCATTCTGTGAACCCGAGTCAGCATTGACTCTGGCACAGTTCGCAATGAATGAGTAATAGACTTGACCCTTCGCATTACAGCATTGTGCCAAAAAAAGTTCGCTCTGATAGTATTTTTTCTCCATTTTGTACAGAAATCATTCAGATGTCAAAACTTGTTTCCATTTCAACACAAACATGTTATTTTATCGAATTAACGCTTGTTTATTGCCTCAACAGAGGTAAGTTATGAGTTTTGTGCGAAATAGTCTTAGAACTACTTTAACGACGTATGTTAGGGAGCAGATCGGCTCTCTCACAAGCCTTTCGTGTGATCCTCATTTGAATTTTTTCGGACGAAATCCTTCCATCACGTGATGTCAACTGTGCTAGAGACTGTTTCACCGGCAGGCGAAGTCTCTAGTGGACTGGAATGCAGGCGAAGTCTCTAGTGGACTGGAATGCAGGCGAAGTCTCTAGTGGACTGGAATGCAGGCGAAGTCTGTAGTGGACTGGAATGCAGGCGAAGTCTCTAGTGGACTGGAATGCAGGCGAAGTCTCTAGTGGACTGGAATGCAGGCGAAGTCTCTAGTGGACTGGAATGCAGGCGAAGTCTCTAGTGGACTGGAATGCAGGCGAAGTCTCTAGTGGACTGGAATGCAGGCGAAGTCTCTAGTGGACTGGAATGGAGGCGAAGTTTCTAGTGGACTGGAATGGAGGCGAAGTTTCTAGTGGACTGGAATGCAGGCGAAGTTTCTAGTGGACTGGAATGCAGGCGAAGTCTCTAGTGGACTGGAATGCAGGCAAAGTCTGTAGTGGACTGGAATGCAGGCGAAGTCTCTAGTGGACTGGAATGCAGGCGAAGTCTGTAGTGGACTGGAATGGAGGCGAAGTCTGTAGTGGACTGGAATGCAGGCGAAGTCTCTAGTGAACTGGAATGGAGGCGAAGTCTCTAGTGGACTGGAATGCAGGCGAAGTCTCCAGTGGACTGGAATGAGTCTCTAGTGGACTGGAATGCAGGCGAAGTCTCTAGTGGACTGGAATGCAGGCGAAGTCTGTAGTGGACTGGAATGGAGGCGAAGTCTGTAGTGGACTGGAATGCAGGCGAAGTTTCTAGTGGACTGGAATGCAGGCGAAGTCTGTAGTGGACTGGAATGCAGGCGAAG
The DNA here is from genome assembly GCA_034096865.1 of Theodoxus fluviatilis. Classification (NCBI taxonomy): domain Eukaryota; kingdom Metazoa; phylum Mollusca; class Gastropoda; order Cycloneritida; family Neritidae; genus Theodoxus; species Theodoxus fluviatilis. The sequence continues at coordinate 21,776 of JAWQFJ010030864.1, forward strand.
TCTGTAGTGGACTGGAATGCAGGCGAAGTCTCTAGTGGACTGGAATGCAGGCGAAGTCTCTAGTGGACTGGAATGAGTCTCTAGTGGACTGGAATGAGTCTCTAGTGGACTGGAATGAGTCTCTAGTGGACTGGAATGAGTCTTTAGTGGACTGGAATGAGTCTCTAGTGGACTGGAATGAGTCTTTAGTGGACTGGAATGCGTCTCTAGTGGACTGGAATGCAGGCGAAGTCTCTAGTGGACTGGAATGAGTCTCTAGTGGACTGGAATGAGTCTCTAGTGGACTGGAATGAGTCTTTAGTGGACTGGAATGCGTCTCTAGTGGACTGGAATGAGTCTTTAGTGGACTGGAATGCAGGCGAAGTCTCTAGTGGACTGGAATGAGTCTCTAGTGGACTGGAATGCGTCTCTAGTGGACTGGAATGCGTCTCTAGTGGACTGGAATGCGTCTCTAGTGGACTGGAATGCGTCTCTAGTGGACTGGAATGCGTCTCTAGTGGACTGGAATGCGTCTCTAGTGGACTGGAATGAGTCTCTAGTGGACTGGAATGCGTCTCTAGTGGACTGGAATGAGTCTCTAGTGGACTGGAATGAGTCTCTAGTGGACTGGAATGCGTCTCTAGTGGACTGGAATGCGTCTCTAGTGGACTGGAATGCGGAGGATCGCTCCCCAGGTGCCCAGACGAGAGTCCAGAACGCTGACCTCTTGCACTTCGCTGACCTCTTGCACTTCGCTGACCGCCAGTATCTTTATGATGACTCTGTTCTTTCAAGAAAATATTGACTTTGTAGAGCTGTGCACGAACTTAGACCTTGTTTGTGTAGTGGCTCTTCTTTTGCAGAGTAAACGTTTTTTTGGTTGTGATTGAGTACTGTAAGCGTTTAATACTTTTCTCTATGTCAGACTATGTTAGGAAATAACATCTTCTGGTTTCCTTGAAGACTTCATTTAGTTTTGCGTCTCTCAAGATGTCAGTCTCACAAAAGCGATAGTCAACACATGGTTGATGGATAAAAATATACCATGCACACTGGGCGTCGTGCCTGATTTTTGGTCACAAGTACTCCATAAATGTCGTCACGTTTTATATCTTTCCTATCAATTTTTCTCTAATCTTTTGTGTTCGTCAAATCAATATCATCATCATTAGCAGCGCCAACGCCACCACCACCACCACTACCACCACCACCACCACCACCACCACCACTACCACCACGACCACCACAACTACCACTACCACCAACACCACCACCACCACCATCACCACCACCCCCACCACCACCACCACCAACACCACTACCACCACCACCCACCACCACCACCACCACCACCACCACCACCACCCACCACCACCACCACCACCACAACCACCACCACCACTACCACCACCACCACCACCACTACCACCACCAGCCCAATGCGACCAATTCTACCACCACCAGCAGCAGCAGCGTATTGCAACACATGTACTTTGATCATTGCGTTTTACAGAAACCACTCAAAGTCCTGGTTTGACAAGAGCTGTCGCCATGACAACCCTGACGGACGTCATTGACTCTACTGTCGTCACTCACTCCACTGACGTCACTGACTCCACTGACATGGAGGGGAGCATTGCAGGGGAGAGGGAGGAGGACACCATAGCCCCAGCAAGGAGGGAGGAGGACACCACAGCCCCAGCAAGCGGTGAGTCCTGTCATTTCCGAGCCAGCTCTCTTGCGTGATTGTGTCACCAAGGCTTTCCAACACATCAGCTTCCTATTCCATCCGTCCCCACCATCCCCCTTTCCCACGTCACCCCCACATTACGCGCTGTCCTTCATCCCATCCTCCCCTCCCCCCTTCATCTCCTACCCCATCCCATCCCCTTTTCTCTCAGCACTGGATGAACAAAGATATAATGATGCTGCAATTACACTTTGGTTTGTTGAGACTCGGTGTCCAGTTTCGGCCTTGCTTCCCAAGTGCCTTCTGCACGTCCTCCAACGAGATTGCGTCGCACTATCTTCCTCCGTTGATGCAGGAAACACGTTTGCTCATGCCTTTGCAAAGAGAAATACCCGGGGTGGGTCGGGTGGGTGGGTGGGTTAATAAGAAAAATCGAGGCAAATATTGTTATACAAATAATGCATAGACGTCACTCCTGCACTGACTTTGTTTTAGTCTCGAGTAAAGGATACAAACAGCACGACTCGTTACAACACAGTAATGATTGTGAAAGGGCAAAAAGAACCGAACAAGCAGTCGACATTACACCCTTCCTTCCAAAATTCTCCCTCAATACACTGGATCTCTTATTTACACATTCAGTTTCACGGCATGTGCTCCGACAATGTATAGCGGTTGCAAAGGGTTTATTCCCACACATTCAGCGTGGCTGAGACTAGTGAATATGGTCTCAGCAACAGGTTGGTCACGTGACTGCCTTAATTCTTCCATACCATGCATACCACGAAAGTATCCCATCGTTGAGTGTATTCCTCCGCTTGTTGTGATACACTCGGATATTGGCGGCCATCTTTTCGTCAATTCATTATTTAAACATCGATTTCCCAAAAATGTAAAATTTGTATGCGGTAAAATTCGAACCACAAGAGTGTAATATTGTGAACTCTACTCATGATAAGGACTTTGAATACAACAGCAACAATTATACTTCATTGTGCGAGTAAGGCAACCAATCCCGTCTGCATAATCTTTTGGGCCGATACGCCCAGAAACCCGCTGAGTGCTTTTAATGATGAGGAATCATTAATTTAATGTATGCTTAGAAGGATTAAACTTAGAAAAACTGCTTCTGAGCTATCCGATGATATCGAACTTCGGAATCGGACGGATTCCTACAGAAGAAACTTCCACTCGATTAACGTTCAACACAGACGGAATGTAGGTTAAATCACTTACCGACTCCATCTGTCGATACACGAATCATCGAAGTGTGGACTCCAGCAGCTCGTCAAACAGTGTGAAGGCAGTTAGACTACAGGTTCCGGTCAGAAAGCATTTACTGGCGAGAGTGTAACCATAGATTCATGCCACCAGCCCGGTGCCACAGGAATCATTTTCGCTGCGTTTATACTGGTTCCAAAGATTGCGTATACACGTGTATACACAATCGCACGTGCTCACGGCATTTTGCAACTTTGTAGACGACGTTTGCGCTAAAAGTAGTTCTCAAATGATTTCCTGAAAATCTCATAGATTAGTTTTATTAGAACACCAAATTTGTGTTTATCTATCGAGATAAATAATTGGAGTGAAATAGAATCGTCTCTTTTTACTCTCGATGGTCTTTTGATTATGTTGAGTTTTGATAGGTTTAAATAAGTTTAAATGTGGAGCCCAGAGAGTCACGGGTGACAACCAACCTGGATCACGGTCCGAGAGTAGTATATCCCTCTAGTGTTTTCAGAAAATGATTAGTCCCAGCACGATGGTAGTGACAGACAGCTCTTGAAACAGACATTCAGGAAAGGAAATAATCCAGTGCTTTGAGGTCCCAGCCTGAGCCAAGAGGTTTACGGAGTTTGAAAAATCTAATCGCAGCAAAGTCTAAAAACCCATGTGCCCTAGTCCCCCCGGAACAGCCAACATGGTGTAAGATAGAGGGCCTCCATCAATTGTTCAGAATTCTCTTCCTAATATCTTTTCTATTCCTATCCTTCCCTCCACACTCTGCTTTCCAAGACGACTCCCCTAGAAATACCATCCGCACAGGCTATACCCCCACCCCGACCACCCAGCCACTCCACCGAACGCACCCCGCCCACGACCCCCCATCCACCCCCCCACTCCCCGCCTAAGAGTCCACGAATGCACCTTGCATGCTATCGTTTTCCAACTTTTGTTTCCCTTAGAGCCCTGGCACGTAATTATTTATTGCAGCCATTATTTTAGCTTAATGGATCAAAGTGTCGAGTAAGGCATAAGAATACGTTATTGTTCTTTCAGGACCTTGAGACTTCTCATTTTCGCGCCTCGCAATGCCGGTGCAGTAAGAATCCAATAGACACGGATGCCATGGCCAAAACGGTTATATCAGCTTAACCCTAGGTAAAGGTGTTGTAAGTTGTTTGAATTTTCTACATTCCCTTTGACATGGTAACAAACGGCCAGGCGTCCATAAGGCCAGTCACTTTCTCGAATGCGATTGCTCTGATATGACTGTGAGTACCCGCTTGCTCACTGCCACGCAGGGCCTTAGTCTGGGGGTCTTGTGGTGATAAACTTGTTTAGAGCTCTCCCCTCCTCCTCCGTCCTCACTTCCTCCCTCCTCCTCCTCCTCCTTCCCATCCTCCTCCTCCTGCTCTGCCATTCCCTGCCTCCTCCTCCTCCTTCCTCCTCCTACCTCCCCGCTGACCTCTCCTCCATCCGACGGAGAGTCCTCCGTCACACTCCTCCGAGTCCACTCCTGACCGGTCCTCCTCCTCCATACAAAAAACTCCTCCTCTGCCTACCTCCTGCCCTCCTCCCTCCCTCCGCCTGACCTCCTCCGGTCACTCCTTCCTCACTCCTCCCCTCCTTATCCCTCCTCCTCCTCCGTCCTCCTCCCTCTCCTCCTCCTCCCACCTCCTCCCTCCTCCTCCTCCTCCTTCTCTCCTCCTCCTCCCTCCTCCTCCTCCTCCTTCCTCCTCCTCCCCCTCCTCCTTCCTCCTCACTCCCTCCTCCTCCCTCCCTCCTCCCTAATACTTCCCTCCTCCTCCCTCCTCCCCTCCCTTCCTCCTCCTCCTCCTCCTCCTCCTCTTCTCCTCCTCCTCCCTCCTCCTCCGCCTCCTCCTCCTCCCCTCCTCCTCTCCTCCTCCTCCTCCATCCTCCTCCTGCGTTTTGACTCCTCCTCCTCCTCCTCCTCCTCCTCCTCCTACTCCTCCTCATCCTCCTCCTCCTCCCCCCTCCCTTCCTCCTCCTCCCCTCCCCCCCTCCCCTCCCCCCTCCCCTCCCACGCCCTCCTCCTCTCTCCTCTCTCTCCCCCTTCTGCCACTAAGATTGCCTCTCTTTCCTAGAGAAACACTCAGTATTTCATGAGTCTCGTGGTAACCTCCAGATTCTCACAGTAGACAGAAACCGCCATCTTATCCCTTAGGACTTCTATTAGCGCGGGAAGGGAGAGAAATCGAAATTAGAAATTCCTTTAGAATCTGTTCTTGCTCTGTGAAACAAAACGAAGGTGAGTGTGTAAACTAGAGCGAAAGGACTGGTGTCTGATAGGACAGAGCAATATATGGGTGTAACTGTGCTTTTTATGAGGATAGTTTGCCAGATTCTTGCTGAGAACACACACGAGGAATGAGAAACAATATCACTAAAGCACAGTTGTGTGACTATGATTAATGTTTCTAGACATCACAGGAATGGTCCATATCAAATGGTGTGTTTCCCCATATCTGTCTTTTTTTATCCCTCCAGGTTTACTGGAGGTCCTACAGACTTTATCCCTCCAGGTTTACTGGAGGTCCTACAGACTTTATCTGTCTGTCTGTCTGTCTGTCTGTCCCGACTTAACGGCTGATATCTCAAAAACTACTGGACGGATTTCCTTGACATTTTGCACAATTACTGGGTGTTAGGTCCGATTGAATGTATCAAATTTTCAGAATTGAGGTTTGAAAAGAAAGTGATTTATTTAGGTCGTAAACTCGAAAACCTCCCCCCTCAAAATCAGTTGACAAAATGGCCAACTCGAGATCAAACAGAGTTATCTTTTCCTACTAAGTAGTTGTATTATATTTAACTCTTTTTGTTTCAACTGTGCAGTGTGCGCGTGTTGGAATGCTTTGTATGAATGTAGACGTTTCATTGTAAACGCCATGAGCTTGCCTATTAGGGAAGGTATGGGCATATAAGTAGTCTGTATTATTATTATTATTATTATTATTATTATTATTATTATTATTATTATTATTATTATTATTATTATTATTATTATTATTATTATTATTATTATTATTATTATTATTATTATTATTATTATTATTATTATTATTATTATTATTGTGCTTGAATGAGTACGAATGCACATATCTGGGGTGAACATCTATAATACACCTCCTCCTCTGTGTGACTGTGTGAGTGTTAATTCAGCGTCTATGACATGCCAAAGCAAAACAAAACATGTCATAATAGGAGCTTCCTCAACCTATCCATCATGTTTAAAATATACGGTCGATTGTTTCTTCTCTTTTTTCGAGAGGTTGTGGGTTCGAACCCGACCTGGTTTTTTCTGTTTTTGTGTGTGTGTGTGTGTGTTTCCCCCCTCTTTTCTCGAGAGGTTGCTGGTTCGAACCCGATCTTTAAAAAAAAAGATTTTAAATATGCCAAAACCTGGAGGTTCAGCGCCAGTGGTTTTTAATCTGTCTGTCTGTGTGTCTGTCTGTCCTGACTTAACGGCTGATTTCTCAAACATTACTGGACGGATTTCCTTGACATGTTGCACACTTACTGGAAGTTAGGTCCGATTGAATGTATCAAATTTTCAGAATCGAGGTTTGAAAAGAAAGTGGTTTTTAAAAGTCGTAAACTCCAAAGCACCTCCCTAAATAGTCAATTGATGGAATGCCGAAATGCAAAACGTGTGACGTAATCAATAACGTGACGTAATTTTACCTGTCTGTATGTGTGTCTGTCTCAACTTCACCGCTGATATCTCAAAAACTGCTGGACGGATTTCCTTGACATTTTGCACACTTACTGGAAGTTAGATCCGATTGAATGTATCAAATTTTCAGAATCGAGGTTTGAAAAGAAAGTGATTTATTTAGGTCGTAAACTCGAAAACCCCCCCCCTCAAAATCAGTTGACGGAATGGCCAACTCGAGATCGAGTCAAACAGAGTTATCTTTTCCTACTAAGTAGTTGTATTATATTTAACTCTTTTTTGTTTCAACTGTGCAGTGTGCGAGTGTTGGAATGCTTTGTATGAATGTAGACTTTTCATTGTAATCGCTATGAGCTTGCCTATTAGGGAAGATATGGGCGTATAAGTAGTCTGCATTATTATTATTATTATTATTATTATTATTATTATTATTATTATTATTATTATTATTATTATTATTATTGTGCGTGAATGAGTACGAATGCACGTCTGGGGTGAGCATCTATAATACACCTCCTCTGTGTGACTGTGTGAGTGTTAATTCAGCGTCTATGACATGCCAAAGCAAAATAAAACATGTCATAATAGGAGCTTCCTGAACCTATCCATCATGTTTAAAATATATGGTCGATTGTTTCCTGGGCCGATAGCTTGCAAGGGGGTTTACGGAAAAGAACGTTATAAATGCTTTACAAACACTCCGTCATATCAATTCTCTAATGGCTCAGCTGGTAGAGCGTTGGACTCTTGGTCATGCATGACCAGGTTCGATTCTGCGCTGAAACTTTTTTTTCTCTCTTTTTTCGAGAGGTTGTGGGTTCGAACCCGACCTGGTTTTTTGTGTTTTTGTGTGTGTGTGTTTTTCCCCCCTCTTTTCTCGAGAGGTTGCGGGTTCGAACCCAATCTTTTTTCTCATTTTTTTTAAATATGCCAAAACCTGGAGGTTCAGCTCCAGCGGTTTTTATTATCGTAAAAGCTTTAACATATTCACCCCAAAAAGCCTTTTTCATATTCAAATAACGATTCCCAGAAGACCAATAAACTTATCAAGTATGGTCTGTCATTTTTCCAGTCGTTTCTGCTGTTGCTTCACCAAAATCATCATTTTGTCATTCTCTTGCCCGAAGCCTCCTCCTGAGCCTCCTCGAACTCCTCCGTTGCCTCCGTCCTGAGAGCCTCCTCCACCTCCTCCTTCCTCCTCCTCCTCCTCCTCCTCCTCCTTGTTTCCTCGCTCCTCCTACCTCCTCTCTCCTCCTCCTCCTCCTCCTCCTCCTCCTCCCCCTCCTCCTGCCCCCTCCTCCTCCCCCTCCCCCGTCCGCTGCTCCTGCCTCTGCTGCTCCTCTTCCTGCTCCTGCCTCTGCTGCTCCTCTTCCTGCTCCTGCCTCTGCTGCTCCTCTTCCTGCTCCTGCCTCTGCTGCTCCTCTTCCTGCTCCTGCTCCTGCTGTCTCTTCTGCTCCTGCTGTCTCTTCTGCTCCTGCTGTCTCTTCTGCTCCTGCTGTCTCTTCTGCTCCTGCTGTCTCTTCTGCTCCTGCTGTCTCTTCTGCTCCTGCTGTCTCTTCTGCTCCTGCTGTCTCTGTCTCTTCTGCTCCTGCTGTCTCTTCTTCTGCTCCTGCCGTCTCTTCTGCTCCTCCTGCCTCTTCTGCTCCTGTTGTCTCTTCTGCTACTGCTGTATCCTCTGCTGTGTCTTCTGCTCCTGCTGTCTCTTCTGCTCCTGCTGTCTCTTCTGCTCCTG
>JAWQFJ010030865.1:2500-5000 GCA_034096865.1 Theodoxus fluviatilis
CATACAGACAAACGATGTATACAATGAAATGAAGAGACGTGCGCAACACCATACAGACAAACGATGTACACAATGAATTGAGAGACGTGCGCAACACCATACAGACAAACGATGTACACAATGAAATGAAGAGACGTGCGCAACACCATACAGACAAACGATGTATACAATGAAATGAAGAGACGTGCGCAACACCATACAGACAAACGATGTATACAATGAAATGAAGAGACGTGCGCAACACCATACAGACAAACGATGTATACAATGAAATGAAGAGACGTGCGCAACACCATACAGACAAACGATGTATACAATGAAATGAAGAGACGTGCGCAACACCATACAGACAAACGATGTATACAATGAAATGAAGAGACGTGCGCAACACCATACAGACAAACGATGTACACAATGAAATGAAGAGACGTGCGCAACACCATACAGACAAACGATGTACACAATGAAATGAAGAGACGTGCGCAACACCATACAGACAAACGATGTACACAATGAAATGAAGAGACGTGCGCAACACCATACAGACAAACGATGTACACAATGAAATGAAGAGACGTGCGCAACACCATACAGACAAACGATGTATACAATGAAATGAAGAGACGTGCGCAACACCATACAGACAAACGATGTACACAATGAAATGAAGAGACGTGCGCAACACCATACAGACAAACGATGTACACAATGAAATGAAGAGACGTGCGCAACACCATACAGACAAACGATGTATACAATGAAATGCTTGATCCCGAACAACGTAATGAGTTGCATCGAGCTCTCGGTCGATTTCGAGTTTATAACACTTTTAAAGAAACATTTTGTACTCTTCAAGACAGTGAAATCATTTTGTGAATCGGCTGATTTGGTGAAACTTTGCTTCCCAAATGAATCATGTTTCCTTGGGAGTCAACATTCTCAAAAATGATTGTGTGAGTTCTGTCAATTTCGGACATCTTTGGTCATCTTATAGACGTCAACGTACTATATTCATTAAAATGAAATTGAAAACCATTTGTAAGCTGCTAATGGAATACATTATCGGGTATGATTATTAATGTAAAAAATTAGCGCTACAGATCAGTTTTGTACAAAGACGTCAAAATCGAACCACGCCCCTTACCCACTAAATGAGAGTGTAGGTCGACGTCGCTTGAGATGTAAAGCGATTCACTTGGTGGTCCGAGTCACACATAGACACATGTATGCAACTATTCACAGGCAGGTGATGCTTGTAACGGCACAGAGACATACAAAGCTTGAAACAGTGTACAAACACATGACATGGCACAGCAGCGCAAGGACATACTATGGTCCCGCGACGCTACAGAGATGCGCGATGCCTTCAACAGCATCCAGACCTACCACGCCCTCAGCAGGCATACAGATACGTGACGCTTGCAACGATCTCGAGACTTAGGGCGCGTTTATTAGGCGTAGAATCTCGAGAGAACCTCGAGGGCTGGGCGTTGCCTACATTTCTCGCTCATTTAGTCATTAGCCGTAGGTGCGTCTCGCCCTCGACTACCCCTCGAGGCGAGCCACTTGCCTAATAAACGCGTCTAATATGACACTGCAAGAGCATATAGAGATACATGATGCTTGTTGATTATTCAGACATAGAATGCCGGCAAAAGCACGTAGCGGCACAAAACCGGGGACTGCATGTAGACATATATTAAAGAAGGTAGAGACGAACTCTCTCAAGCCCAATTCCCATTTCTTCATGCTGATTGACGGAGCGTGCTGTGCTCAGCATGGCAGCAGCAGTACGGTGAAAGTATAGGCCGACATCAAAGCCGCTCGTTTCTAGTTCAAGATTCACAAACGGAACCTATCGTTTGCACACACTGTATATAGAACCTTCACACGCAGCTTTACTTATCATCTACACATACCCATGGAACACTGCGCAATGTGTCACGATCCACATTGACCGCATTTTCAAACCATCGCAAGCAAAAAGATGGCACAGGGAGAGAACCCTTCTTCAACACGCTCATAGGCACGGAAGAATTATTTCCCCTGCTGAAATGCTGTACTCTTTGATTACGTCTAATGGTGCTCAGCATATCATCACTAGAATCAATTGTTAAAGAAGAAGAAGGAGGAAAAAAGAAAGAGGAGGAGGAAAAGGAGGAGAAGGAAAAGACAGAGGAAGAAAAGACGGAGGAGGAAAAGAAGAAGGAGGAAAAGGAGGAGGAAAAGGAGGAGAAGGAGGAGAAAAGGAGGAGAAGGAGGAGGAAAAGGAGGAGAAGGAGGAGGAAAAGGAGGAGGAGGAGGAGGAGGAGGAGGAGGAGGAGGAGGAGGAGGAGGAGGAGGAAGAGGAGGAGGAGGAGGAGGAGGAAAGAAGGAAGGAACGAAAGAAGGAAAGAAAACAGGAAGCAAAGAAAGGGGAAAGAAAACAGGAAGCAAAGAAGGAAGCAAAGAAGGAAGGAAAAAAGAAGAGAAAAGGAACGATACAGGAGAAGAAGGAGGC
>JAWQFJ010030865.1:15000-20000 GCA_034096865.1 Theodoxus fluviatilis
TTTGCCTGCCTGCATGCTTTCCTGCCCACCTGTCTGTCAACTCACCTGCCTACCCGTCTGCCTATCTGCTTGCATGCCTTACTGCCCGCCTGTTTACCTGCCCACCTACCTGCCTACCTACTCGCCTGCCTACTTACCTCCCTGCCCGCCTGCCTGCCTACCCGCCTGCCTATCTGCTAGCCTGCCTTACTGCCTGCCTGTTTGCCTGCATGTGTGCCTATATTCCAAACTGACTGCTTGATCATACCTACCTCAGTAGGAAGAAAGTGTCCACGGCAAGGCCGGCCGCCATAATGCCTTGGAAGGTGAAGCGTTTCAGGAGATCCGCGGCGTCGATGAGGTTGACTGCAAGATACGTACTGTGAGTGAGACAGCAGACCTTGCCACCACCACAGATGCTTACAGGAAAGGGGGGAAAGTAGACAGAAAAATGGTGAAAGGCAAACAGTGAATGTTACGGAGAGTTGAACCAAGATGAGACAGGTTGCAAATTTATTGTCGGTTTTGTGTCGTTCGAAAACTTCTCAACCCACTCAAACTCTTTGTTTTATAGTCGACCGTTCAGAATGAATAGTCCATCATTGAACTTTACAGAAAATGAAATATTGCGTCGACAGAAATGGTGCTAAAACTGCTCAACGATAAAGATCACGAAAACTACAGCAGCCTCATCAGCTTGTCAGCCCACGAGCCAGCCAGCCAGTCCCAAAACCACTCGGTCAATCAGCCAGTTATTCAATAAACAACTCAGCCTGGTAGTGAGCCAACCAGCCATTCGGTCAGTTGCCAGTGCAACAGCAGTGAAGATTACATCGATAACGAGGGCATTGACGACAGCGAGAAGGCCATTCAGACGACATTTCGGGCAGATGGACATTTGAGCGCGACCTAGATATTTTTAACATTCTTTTGGCGCCAACTCCCTAGACCATTACAATTCGAGCGACAGAATCTTAGTTTTCCAGAGGACATTTGAGCTCTAACATTATCAGTGTTTCTATGTGAAAATGCTACAGAAATGTAATTGCGAATGAATTTAATTAATGCAAATAACATTCGCGGCTGTTTCTATGTGGAAACACTGTACTGCAAAGATATGTTTGCACTCTTGTAAATCACTTTATACAGTTGTGTCCGCATTTCCATACTGAAAACAAACACGTGTATTCATACAGAGAAGTATTGAAATGAACGTGATTCACTCCCCTGAATCACACAATGTTTGACTAAAGAAATATATCTAATTTTGGACACTTTCTGTTCGAAAGATATATTCGAGTCCGTTTAGTATTTAGTTAATTTCGTGATCACAGCTCATTACTGCTCTAAAAGTCAGTGAGACCACACTACCATACACATTGAGCGTACCGAACCAGCCAGCGAGGAAAACATCAAGAAAACGGTAACAAACAAGAACCAGCCAGCGAGGACAACATCAAGAAAACGGTAACAAACAAGGGAAAGCAAAACCAAATTTGCTATGGATACAGGTATCAATGGATAGACGTTTGAACCTTTGTAAGGTCAATTATTTCATGTAATTTTGTTGAATGTCACTCGCTTGATATCTTTCTATTTGCAGTGTTTCATAAAGTATGTACACACCTATTCACACACACACACACACACACACACACACACACACACACACACACACACACACACACACACACACACACACACACACACACACACACACACTCACACACACATGTTGGATTATGATTTGTCCAAAAATAAAGTAATTCTGTATTTAAAGGGAGTCACTATACAGTAGACGCTCCTTTGGTCATCTAGGTCTTCAAAATTATCTCAAAGGGATCGTACTCCTGTCCCTCAAATGGTCATGCCAGGCGCTCAAAGAGCCACTTTCTTGTCGCTCTTTTGGCCCGTCAAAGCGCTGAGGCGTCAAACGCCGCCATTTTGGAGGTCAGAAGGTCACCTACTGGTGGTGGGGTTGTCCGAAACGGACAAGACGCCATAGTTGTACGTGTGGCCAAGCACAATCCAGAGCAGCGAGAAGAACCGGATGCCGTGGACGCAGTGCAGCGCCTGGGGGTTCTTGGAGGCGTTGAAGATCTTGGGCAGGTTGGCGTAGAGAGAGAAGGACAGGATCGCAGGATGCACTGCAAGCACACGTAGACGTGCATGTGTCTGTGTGTTGCACGCTCTTGCATGAGAATGTCAGTCCTTGTGGTCAACACTCAATGATTAGAGCCAATTTGTTGGGGTCGTGCACCTCAAACAGTTGAATATAAAAAGGATAGGGCCTGTAACGTTCCAAAGTATGAACCGTTCCAAAGTATGAACCGGAAATCGTCGCAGAGTTATCTGCCCGGCTCTCTCTTTATGCGATTTACCGCTCCTGCACCTGTTCTTCGCATGCAATATATCCCGACAAACGACGCATTAGTTGCTTTACGAGTTTTAGTGTTTTTGGTGCATTTGTGTTGTTTAACACATAATGTAGCGTTCAAAAAAGTTTTTTCCCGTGAAAAGCCGTCTTACCTGCCGGAAATAATATGGGAGTCACCTCCCTGTAGTCTATTTGTAGTCTGGTTTTATAAAACGCGACCGTTGACTGACTTGGCACGCCCGGGGAGTTATGCTAAGATCCGGCCGCGTTAATATATCTGCGTTTTGTGACAAACGTCTTGCTCGGCGGTACTGTACTCCATGCACCTTAACGGTGCGCGTGATTCGGGTGTAATCTTAAGCTAAACGGCGTTCCGAATGTTTCCGACTTCGACCATTTCAGCAGCGCCAATAAACGTCGTTTAGCTTAAGATTACACCCGAATCACGCGCACCGTTAAGGTGCATGGAGTACAGTACCGCCGAGCAAGACGTTTGTCACAAAACGCAGAAATATTTACGCGGCCGGATCTTTGCATAACTCCCCGGGTGTGCCAAGTCAGTCAGGCGGAGTGGCGGGTGCCGTCTCTTTTTAGAGTCGAATTATTAAGAGTACCGGACAGATAACTCTGCGACGATTTCCGGTTCATACTTTGGAACGGTTCATACTTTGGAACTTTACAGGGCCTACTGCATGCAGGATCGCATGATGCGATGCACGTGTACGAAGAACTGTTTGTGACTCGACATGTAAACATTCATGCATGCTTGTGTCAGTGCTTGTGCTTTTCATCCAGGAATCTAGGCCATTTAGGTGGGGTTGAGCATCTTCGCCAGTCTACAACGAGAACGACATGACTGCAAGATGCAAAGAGACGAATGCATAGCGCTGTTCGTTCGCATGTCTTTGCAAGCTCGATCATCACTTTTTGCGAATTACATAACGTTTACGTCAGACTAAACTCTTCGTGCCGATGCATACAAGAGATGTGAAGGTTAATCAAGTAGCAGACAACAGAGTTTCGTTAACTGTATAGTAGATAAGAATCGTGCTATTAAAGTGCAAGTGTTAAACATGGTAGCTTTGTTGTCTGAAGAAACGTGCGACATGAAGAACACGAAAAGATCATATGCTCCACTGAATATCAGGCTCTGACGGAGTCTACGTATTGATTTGCCAGGCGATCTATTAATAAAGTCAGCATTCAAGCAAAGGCAGTGCATGTTGTCACTTAACAAGCATCTCAATGATACATAACAGAGGCACTCTCCCCAAACCGATCGATCTCTAGTCAAAAGCATTCTTGAGCGTTTCCGGTTTCTTAGGAAGTGACCACTCTAATCATGCCCAACGTCCAGTCGGTCATTTCTTCCACACACAAAAAACTGCCTCCTGTTAGTGACACTGTCGGTTTTTTCCGTTTCAATCTTAATATCGACTCTGAATTTTTTTTCTGTCCGCTAGCATGGTAAAGTCGATTCTTCTTCTTCATTATTTCCGCCAGCTAGTGCGATAATTCAGCTGGACTGAGATGATCGCATTCGATCGCTCCTGGTGAACAGGATTATTTTATGCAGAAACGGCGGTCTCTCTCCAGCACCGTAAATCTTTCTTCTTCCTTTGCTCCCTGACAGCACTTACATTTGGGCTTCTTTGTAGCGTTGCCTCCTGTGGGCTTGCTTTTCTCCACAGGGGCAGTACTGCTCTCCACCTTCTCTATCTTCTCCGCCTTCTCCGCAGTATCAGGGCCCAGCGTGGGGTAGTGGCCGTTGGCTTGGGGAGGTTCAGGCTCGATGGTATCGTAGGGACCTCCGTTCGTTTTCGTCTCCATGACCCCCTCACTGCTGAAACAGGTTGGGATGTAGTGAAATGATCTCTTGCATAAAGTAATTAACTTCTATGATAAAGGTGCAAAATGTGTATCCTTTTGAAGTATGTGAGGTCTTGCCATATTGTGAAGCTCTCCCTCTCTGTCTCTCTCTCTGTCTCTCTCTCTCTCGCTCTCTCTCTCTCTCTCCCTCCTCTCCCTCCCTCTTCTCTCTCTCTTTCTCTCTCTCTCTCTCTCTCTCTCTCTCTCTCTCTCTCTCTCTCTCTTTGTGTACCCTCTGTCTCTGTCTGTCTCTGTCTCTTTCTTTCTCCCTCTCTCTTTCTGTCTCTGTCTCTCTCTTTCTCTTTGTCTCCGTCTCTCTCTCTCTCTCGTAGGTAAGCCCTTTATGTAAATGATATCATACATTATGTGAGATACTGGTTGAGAATCACTATGGAAGTTTCGCGATATCAATATGTGTCACACAAAATGCAGATAAACTCTAATCAAGAAAACTGGGCATACCGAATTAAAGCGTTGTTATGTTAAAATATTTTCGAGCGATTGTGGGTTAGCCAAACTGTGCAACATGAAAATAATTTATTAAGGAACTGAAGAGATGCATTGTCTTTGAATTGTGTCATGCCTGGACACAAAACATTGTTAGGCAGCGCTGGGTACCACTTCCATCGCCAGATAAGGTTCAGGTGGAGAAGAGAACAGTATATCTATGCCCTTGATAGACAGCCATTCGAGTGGTGAGCATAAAGTACCGTTCTGGATTTAGTGATCTTTACCTCGATAAATTTCTTTACAATTGAGACTCCTCATTGGCATT
>JAWQFJ010030865.1:25000-32500 GCA_034096865.1 Theodoxus fluviatilis
AGTTGTATTTGTTTACGGATTTCAACGGAGGTCACGCCTCTTGACATTTTCGGGGTGTCGGAGATAACGCTGCTGTTTGCTTAAGGATCTGCAAGGTGTAGCCAACTCGAATCAAGTCACGGAAGAAATTCGGTGACCCAGAAAGACCGGCACTATCAGTGTGTCTCTCACCGAATACCGCCCGAAACCTAGTTGCACCAAGGAACTGGAGTGGGAACTTGTTGCTATGGCGTGATATCGAGCATAGAGAACTCCAGATAACACGGCTACCACTTTATATGAGATGAATATACTCCACCCCGTTTTCAGTCACCTTTTCCCTCATGGATAATGCATTTACTCACATAAGCATTTTTTTTGTCGTCGTTTCAAAACGTAAGCTAGGGACACAATATCTTCCTTAAATAGTTATCTGACATCGTACGCATTGCGAGATTTTCCACATTTTCTTCCTTCCAAATATTTTATCAAAGCCAGAATTGTTAACGAAAATCAGTGACCTCCTCTTGCATTCGTTACCGTGACAAAATACTGTTGAATACATCTTCACAGTGGCTTATTGATTTCTCACAACGATAGGCACATACCAAAGTGCTGCTGGACTCAAGACAAAACTAGGCCCTAGATGTTTAATCCCCTAGGCATTCTTTAAGTTCAGCACAGTCTGCTAAAAATGTCAGCTTGACCCTTTCAAAGCCAAAACTTTCACAGCTGGTTTACACGCAAGAATTTGTGAGCTGCACAAAGCGTCCTTTCAGAGACCTTTGCAAGACGATTCATATGAAAAAGTAAAATGGTACAAATGTTGGCTTTCTGTGGCGACTGATCTCCCATATGCTTGGTCCATAACCCAAATACCATTTTAAGGGGAGTTAAATTAAGCTCCAGACTGAGATGCCATGATACCCCGGAGATAGCGGTGCATAAACAAGTTAGACTACTAGTTTTAGGACGTATGGACTTCGGACCGTTGTCTATCATTGGAGTCACCGAAGCAAGGTCAAGGCCAGATAAGTTTAGCACCTCACACCACCGTCTGCCAAAATCAGCTTAGAGCTGTGTCATGGTTCTGGGTTTTAAGTGAACTTCACCGAATTGGCTCTGATGCTGGTACTGCCCATTCTGTGCCACAGAGACTACAGATAGTCTCTGCCTCCGTTCGGTCTCGCGATCTAATTTTCAAATACTATGCATGCCATTTAAATCCGGAAGAGGGTTCTGGGATAGCATTATTTAGGTAAAACGTAGTCCCAACACGATTTCCTCACAAACTCCAACATTAAGCTTGATAGGGCAATAGATATGAGCAAAATCGATAACATGAATCATTCGTGCAGAATGAATATTGGTTTTTACTTCTTGGGGATATTTCAAGAAAGCTAGTGAACTTTCCCTCTGAACTGACTACCATCGTCACGAATAACTTATCACGTGACCGAACGATGACAGAGAATATATGTCTCTGTGACACAGAATGGAAACTACCATCATGTTTCTCAACACTTTGCAACGCCCAATAGGCAGTCTATCTTTTCATAAAAGATTTGCATGAGATTGAGATCAATATCCTCTCGCGAATAACATGGTCATATCATATCAACCTCTTCACAAAAGTATCACACTTGCAATACAATGAAATGCGGTCCGTTAGGGATGAACAGACACATTAGGGGAGTGATAATTACAGAAACTTTAGAAGGATTACGTCAACTACTCCAGGTCCTCAAGCTACGATTCTATGACTAACCGTGGAATTTCCATCGTA
Organism: Theodoxus fluviatilis; assembly: GCA_034096865.1. Lineage (NCBI taxonomy): Eukaryota > Metazoa > Mollusca > Gastropoda > Cycloneritida > Neritidae > Theodoxus > Theodoxus fluviatilis. Next base: position 26,766 of record JAWQFJ010030865.1, read on the forward strand.
TGGTATCAAGGCGAATGTGAAGAAAATTTCCACCCACCAGTGACAATGTCAACTTAGATAAAATACAAGGTTCAATATCGGGTTTTTATTTATGATAACTTTTCATAATTCTTTTGTCACAAGTGGAATCGAAGATCAAGACTAAACAAGAAAACCAGATATCCCTGAAAACACTCATTAGCGTGTAGATCAGAGAAACCTTGGACGAAAGAACAACATATGTATATATGTTTATTAGCTGTTCATGTATTGTCTCTCATCAGCATGTAGGCTAAATCAGAGAAGCCTTGGATGGGAAAAATTGTGCTTCGTTATAATACATACATGTAAGATTGTTAGCGGTACGTGAATTGTCACTCATCAGCTTAATTCCTTTATGGGAAGTTACTCGTTTTCTAGCAACGGTAAGAGTTACTCCGCCCATTACTCAGTCAAACATGGCGACTTCCTTGCGTCGAGTATCTGAATTTCAAGCTTTTTTGAGAGATCGTGGTGTGACTGTGTCTGGCCAAAAAAAGACTGAACTAGCGGAATTGTGTGAGATTGCGAGAGGTATTAGCCTGGAGTTTGATCCCGATGGATTATACGAAGACAGAGAAGAAATCATTGTTGACAAACTGACCGACGGCGATGTGAAGTTACCGAACCCTTCACTTCATGCGGGTAGCAGCGACCTTTCCGCGTTGCCTTTTTTCAGTATGTTCGATGTGTTCACGTACCTTATGAGCACTTTAGACCATGCAACCGTACGAGAGGTAAATAAATAATAATAAAATAAACACAAGCAGGCAATTGTAATCTTAACGGAAGACTCTGGCTCACTCTTAATACTATAGTAATACACACATACAACCCTACATTGCAACACATGCATACACTCAGTTATATGGTTCATATGCACTCACTCATCACAAGCATACATGTACTTATGTAGTGATGTACACAAGCATGCAGTCATTCAAACCACACCCACACAAATGCTTTGTACACTGACTCAGTAGGCTGCAGGCATGCATGGCACTTATGTACATAAAACAAAATCCTTTTAAGTAGTGTTACAGTACACATTCCACCTTTTCACAAGCTAATTTTAATAATAATAAAAATTAAATAAATAAAAAACGAAGAAAAAGATCAGCTGAAGAAAATTTGGCAAACCTGCAGTTTAGAGGCGGGTCCTGCTTGTTGCCGGTTTTCATGCGTTTTAATGAGTTTATCGCTCAAATACAATTATACGCTTTAAATACAATCATACTTACACTCATACACACACATATTCGAGCCTATGTGCATTAGAATTAACTCACAATTTAATGCCGAAGTGACCGATCGTCACAACACAAACAGTACATGGCGGCCATGACGCTCTGCGACAGTCGGTCATTTCGGCATTAAATTGTGAGTTAATTCTAATGTACATAGGCTCGAATATGTGTACAATGTGTGTAAATATGATTGTATTTAAACCCAATAATTGTATTTTAGCGAAAAACGCATTAAAATGCATGAAAACCCACAAGCGGGACTCGCCTCTAAACTGCAGGTTTGCCGAAAATTTTCGTAGGGAGAGTGCACACGCAATCTTGAATAGATCTACGTTTTATGTCTACACACACAACACACACACATAATAGTTTTTAATTAAAGTAAGGGTAATAATTGTAAAAAAAAACAGCTGTTTCGACTTACTTGGGAGCAAACATACATCCATCGCCGTATGTTGTCGACGTTGAGTTGGGAATGCGGGCGACCACACGCTTTGATCCATCGCAGACATTTATCTCTGTTGTGGGTTCTTGTCGGTTTAGCAAACGGGAAAAAATTGACACCAGGATATCGGTCAGGATACCTGCTATCTGCATTGCAAGTGCCCCAACTACAGCGTTTTACCATACTGTAATAAGCTTGAATTACACAAAATCCGCGCCGATTATAACACACGCTCTTCTGTGTCAGACTGACTGGAAATCTTGAAGTTTGACTGTGCTTCAGGAACCGTAACTCGTATCCAAGCTTGCAGGATTGTCTCTCTTTTTTATCGGAATAATTGTTAGCGGTACGTGAATTGTCACTCATCAGCTTATTCTTGTCATCTTTCAAGCAACATACCCCGCCGCTCTTGCAAGCGGCACTGTGGTGATAATGTCCTACGACTCATCAGAGAGACTGGGCGATGTCTCGACACCTGTTGACATGTCATATCAGACAATGTTATCATCAGCGAAAGTCAGAAGTGGCTGTATCGAGCAACACTGCACCTGCACTTGCACTTCTCGTCACCTGTTGCCACAGAACACGACAAGGTCAGCCCTATCTATCTTCGCCGGTGCGAAGTAGTTCAAACGGCTACTCTGACTTTCGTCCCTCACTGGTGCAGCACGGTCTTGCAGCTGGCGCACGCTGAACCCTGGCAAGAGCAGATCTATCTTCAGACCTTCACAGGTGCAGACGGGTCAACTGGCTGCTCTGACCTCTGACCTGCGACCCTTGCCAGGAATAGAGGCGGATTAGCTGCTTGAGAACGATGTCAGTGCAGACAGCTATGTTGACTATGACATGCTGGGGAGCGTTTCTTAGCCTACCCAGTTGGTAAATAATAGACCGGTGTCAATATGCGTCAAACTTTTGACAGCCTTTACATCTGCTTAAATCTTGTTGATACATGTTGACCCCGGCCTATTCCTCGCAAGATCTTGCAAGGTTCCTCGCGTAGGCAGCGCACCCCTGCTATCGTGTGCCTGCAGCACGGGACTCCCGTCAACACCTGCATGTCCCTCTATGCGGGCTTCGTCACGTACTCAGGTCAGACGGCCTCTACGCACATTCCACCTGCATCCAGAAGCACGTAGCGAATGCTGCAGTGACAGCACTGGAATTCCAAGTAACCAAGCAATCATTCAAACGGACATTTTGCATGCGCGATATGTCACAAAGGAAATGAGAACGAGACAAGCACCTTAAAAGTGGAAATACAATCATGGAATCCATATAACAAAACAAGGGGGGAAATAATTATATCAATAAAGGCATGCACGTGACCAAACGAAAGCGATGCATATACTGATATAGTGAATGATTAAGAACGTGCGCAAAAAGCGCCGAGAAGAAACTTGCTCAGATTCAGACCACGAATCGTTCATTCCATAACAACATAATAACTTTTCTTTTGTGTTTTATGAAGAACGTCAGATGCGCAAACACTGCTTAAACCATATTTGAAGGAAGTGAATGAATGTTTTAAGCCAGATGGGAAAAGGTCCAATATTGAAACTCGTTTAAAATGCGGATCACTATTAAAACTTTTGACACATCATCGATAAATCAAGTATGACGTGCTCCGGACGATTGGCATTTCTAGATCAGAGTTTTTCTTCCCTGTATGTTTCGGTGCTATATAGCCTCTGCGGACTTGAGTTCTACGGAGTGTTGTTGTTGTTGTTGTTGTTGTTGTTGTTGTTGTTGTTGTTCCTTCATCTGTCAGCTCGAGAGTTCTATGGGTGGTCATTTCATCGGAAAGTGCGCTCCCTATGCCTAATAGTTGACACTCATACTCTCTCTTCCCCAAACTTTGCCGTTCTATCTGTCGTCAGCGAGGCAAACGATAGTCCGTCGTAATGCACGAGTCCGCCTCAATCCGGAATTTCGGTGTCCTTGAATGGGTGTTGTCAGTCTACTCTGTAATCAGCGGCCCACGCCACCGGAATCTCACGTGCCTGACATTGAACGAGATCGGCATTGCTTTAGTCATCATCTGATCTGTCATCACGAGTTCTTTTTTCCCCGTACATCCCAGACGTGTTAAATTTGGACTGACCCTTTGACCCCCACCTTGTTCGTTCTCGTCTGCGTACTGTCGTCCAAGGATCACAGCCACGCCTGGAGTAATGTGTTTTATCATTGACCTCGAAAACGAGTCCCTAACATTGGTGTAGACAGAAACACGTTTGATATATGGGTCGACGAAATTTATCTCAGCTAGATAACACACTCGACCTAGTTGCTTAGTAAGTCAAGCTAAGAAAAGTTAATTTTTACATTGTTTAAAAAACCGTTGGCGTTTTCCGTTTTGGGTCGTTTATATTTCTAATTGAAAATGACGTAATGATTTTGCTAACTGTAACTCGTGCCACTCACGCCATATATCTGAAGGATATAGTGCAACAACCACACAAGCAGCACAAACACGGCAACAACAATTAATCATAAAGCATATAGTTCGAATATGTATGTAATTTACCCTTTTATAGAAATGATAGCTTATAGAGTTGCAAACACATGTTCTTCACACACATTTCTTAATATTTTTAAGCACTGCAAAAATAAACATAACTCTATGACTTAGAGTGTCACTTTGTACAACGATACTTTATTGGTCAACGCGAAAATACGAGCAGATGTTATCGTGGTGTGTTATCGTGACGTGTGTGTGTGTGTGTGTGTGTGTGTGTGTGTGTGTGTGCGCGCGCGCCTAATATGCCACTTGACTGACAAACCTACTTCCCGAGTAAAGATATAGACTTGTATCTGATGGAATTCTTTGTCTATCAGATGCTTAATCTTTGAGTAATAGTATGAGTAACACAGACTGAAGATGCCCGAAATACAAGTCATATTTCCTCAGGTTGGCTCTGGAGGAATGGCAGTTGTCAAAATGGCGTAGACGCTTCAATTCAAAAAGATTAAGGTAAGAGTGCACATGCCTGCAGTGGCTTGCACTGTTGCAGCACCGGATTGTGTGCCTGTGGTGCAATAGTCTTATAGACAAAGCATCCACCAGTCCGTCATGCTCACCAGTGCTTAGCTGCCTTGAAAACCCATGCATTACTTTGTATGCAGCTCAATCCACAAAGTAAAACTCGACAGGGCAGGGGGTCCCAAAATCGACAACATGCTTTTCAATGCGGGAAAAGCTGACCTTTCTCAGCGCTTTAATTTCACATTTTAATCGTTAAGCAACCAAAACACAATGTTTGTTCAAAGTAAGGATATTGGCAAATACACTTTGATCCCCTTGTTTGGTTAGACAGTGTAACATGACGGAGACTGCCCCACGAGGTGTGTGTTTGTGACTGTGTATGTGTGTGTATATATGTGTGTGTGTATGTGTGTGTGTATGTGTGTGTACGTGTGTGTGTATGTGTGTGTATGTGTGTGTGTGTGTTTGTGACTGTGTATGTGTGTATGTGTGTGTATGTGTGTATGTGTGTATGTGTGTGTATATGTGTATGTGTGTATGTGTGTGTATGTGTGTGTGTATGTTTGTGTGTTTGTGACTGTGTATGTGTGTGTATGTGTGTGTATGTGTGTGTATGTGTGTGTGTGTTTGTGACTGTGTATGTGTGTGTATGTGTGTGTGTATGTATGTGTATGTGTGTATGTGTGTGTATGTGTGTGTATATGTGTGTGTGTGTGCACGCGTGTGTGTGTATGTGTGTGTATGTGTGTGTGTGTGCGCGTGTGTGTATGTGTGTGCGTATGTGTGTGTGTGCATGTATGTGTGTGTGCGCGTGTGTGTATGTGTGTGTGTGAGCGTGTGTGTATGTGTGTGTATGTGTGTGTATGTGTGTATGTGTGTGTGTGCGTATGTGTGTGTATGTGTGTGTATGTGTGTGTATGTGTGTGTGCGTGTGTGTCCGTGCGTGTGTATGTTTGTGTGTGTGTGTGTGTGCGTGCGTGCATGTATGTGTGTGTGATTGTGTGTGTATGTGTGAGTGTATATGTGTGTGTGCGTGCGT
>JAWQFJ010030865.1:37500-43393 GCA_034096865.1 Theodoxus fluviatilis
ACCACCCTTAGGTGCATGAGCTGTATGCTCAGACACCTAGAGTCACGTTGGAGATACAAAGATGCGGACACACGCTGAGACACGATTATGGGCATTGGCATCCACCCCCCCCCCCCCCCCCCCCAAAGCCTGCGAGTCACTTGCATGAATGTTGAAATGTCTTTCAGCGCCAACAGGTCTTCGCCCCGCAGGTATGGGGAATGTTGCGCCGATCCGTAAAGAAGCAAATTATTTAACCTTTTCAGGTTCTTCCCTGATTCTGATTTTGAATGAAGAATTTCTTACATTAGATATATCGATAAGGAAAGAGAAACAGTTGGGTTTCTTTTGGGGTCTCCCTCTTTCTGACTAAAGACTAATGAAATGGAAAATAAAAACAGTTACTACTTCAAAACAACAAACGAGTCGTTACTTCGACTGGGATAGACTACGAGACAATCAGTGTAGCACCCAGTGGCTCTAACACTCCAAGACCGCAATGGTCTGGCTCAGAACCAGAGTGGATAAGCAGAGTGATGTTTCTCGTGCCTTCATGTCCCTATGGGTTGTGGGTAGGAACTGACTCACCGCGACTACCTACCTAGGCGATTAGTTAGAGGCAAACAACTGAAGATATCGTGACGTGCCTTGCTCTTACTTTCACCTTCTCTAGCGATTTCGTTATCAATAGCCTTACATAGCCTACAGAAGCTTATCGGGCGTACAACTTCTTCTTCTTCTTCTTCTTCTTCTTCTTCTTCTTCTTCTTCTTCTTCTTCTTCTTCTTCTTCTTCTTCTTCTTCTTCTTCTTCTTCTTCTTCGTATCATGCCCTGAAGCTGACTTTCCAACAATATACGAAAACGTGGCCGAAATATTCTTTTTCCATCCATTGGGAATACATATCGTCATAAGATTAGGACCCAGAAGACCTGATGAGGAGAAACGATTGTGGAGCGGTCCTATCCTTCCTCTGCCTCAAAGTTATCTTTTGTCCACACCTTCCACTGACGTGACACTCTTCTAGCGCATAATTATATGTGCGGAGGGTACCCGAGATGAGAATGCAGGATAGAGGGGTATTGACACGTCAGACAAAGGCCACGGGGGGGGGGGGGGTGGGGGGGGGGGGTACTTGGAGGGGATGGGATGGGGTCAGAGAAAGGGTGGCAGGTGCAGGGAGCCTTGGGCTCAGGGACTCCGGAAAGTCCAGCCACTGCAAGGCTTCGTGCACAGAAGGCCATAAGGTCTTTGACAAGCAGAACACGCCAAAGGCCAGCAACGAGGACAAAGAGTGGGGTTGAGGGGTAGGGAAGGATGAATTGAGGGGGGAGGGGGATGCGGGGGGGGGGTGCATGTGAAAGAGAGGGAGTGGAGCGTGTACCAGAGGTGGAGGCCTGCAGGCAACAGATAAGAACGGAACGGGGGGTGGGGGTGGGATTGGGGTGGTGGGTGGTGGTGGGGGTGGGGGGGTGGGGGGTGAGACGGTGAGGGGAGGACAGTAAGGTGACACAAAGATCTTATCGGTCTTGCGGGATTGCAGTTTTCAGATTCAACGAGTTGACGGCAGATTACCAAAATGTGACTGTGCGTGAACAACAAGGGTAAAGCACGAAAAGCAAAACGCTGCGCAAAGTTATCAGTGCACACAGTTATCAGTGCACAAAGTTATCAGTGCACAAAGTTATCAGTGCACAAAGTTATCAGTGCACACAGTTATCAGTGCAGAAAGTTATCAGTGCACACAGTTATCAGTGCACAAAGTTATCAGTGCACACAGTTATCAGTGCACACAGTTATCGGTGCATAAAGTTATCAGTGCACACAGTTATCAGTGCACACACAGTTATCAGTGCACAAAGTTATCAGTGCATATAGTTATCAGTGCACACAGTTATCAGTGCACACAGTTATCAGTGCACACAATTACATTTACATTGTCCTGATACTTACGTCACTGTTTAATTAACAGATTTCTTCTATGGACATACTGTGTTGTTTTTTTCTGGAATATGCATGAAAGAATAAATAACACTGTGGTTGAAATATCTCTTTGCGTTATTTTCTTGCTTTAACCTTGCGTCTTCATGCAGTCAAAGTTGATTCCTTCCCGAGTCTTGAAATTGACATGGACAGAAATGCGCACAACATTGACCCTAAATCTTCTGTTTTAAGGTAAACCCCAAAAAGTAAACTTAACAAAGCATGAGTAACTTAAACTGTGGATGATGCACCAGTAGTGGATATGCTACTTTGTCTGATGACTGGCGACATTATGTCGGAAAGAATCCTCCCCCCCCCCACCCCGTCTATCTCGTCACCAGAATTGTTGCGTTGTGCGCTCTTGTACTAACTGAGTCTCATATGGATCTCTGTGGCTTCTCGTTGCTGCGCAGTCTGTGCTTGCGATATTTTGTTTGGACTAGTAGGCACCCTAGTTCGATTGTGGTTTTCCGAACCAGTCTTCCTTTTTTGTTGTTGTGACCTCAACAAAGTATGTGAAATACGTCATTCAGGGTCAAAGTGTAGCAACCAGGTGGCGCGATGCGAGGAAAAGTGGCGTGACTTGTCTTAGCAACGCAGACACGAGGCATTCGTGTCCTCCGGATGCTCATTCGGATCTGCCTGTCCTGGCCCGCCCCCGTCTGTAACCTCCTCAATGCTTCCTCCCTCCTCCCTTTCCTCTCTTCTCCCAAAAGGATTACCATTCCACCCACCCACCCACCCCTCTCTTCTCCATTTTTCTCTCAAAATAATAGATTACCACTTCACCCACCCACCTACCCTTTCCTTCCCCCTTTTATCTAAAAAAAATTACCAATCCACCCACCAACCCCTCCCTTCTCCATTTTCTCACAAAAGGATTACCATTCCACCCACCTACCTTTCCCTTCCTCCTTTTTCTCTCAAAATAATAGATTACCACTTCACCCACCTTTCTATGCTTTTCTTCTCCCTTTTCTCTCAAATGGATTTCCACTTCACCCACCCACCCCTCCATTCTCCATTTTTTCCTCAAAAGGATTACCATTCCACCCACCCATCCTTTCCTTCTCCCTTTTCTCTCTAATAGATTACCATTCCACCACCCACCCACCCCAGCCCCCCTCCCTTCCCCTTTTTCTCTCAAATAGCTTATCATTACACACGCACACACACACACACACACACAACACCACACACACACACACACACACACACCTTCCCCTTTTTATCTCAAATTGCTTAAACTCCACCCTCACCTGTCCTCTCCCCTTTTCTCTTACATCATGTACCTTTCCCTTCCTGTCCTTTGCCCCCCCCCCCCCCCCCCTGCCCCCCGTCTCTACCCCTTCCATCCTCAGTTCCTTCAGGAAGTTTGGCTTTAATGACAAGTCTTCATCAGGCAAACAGGAGAACATGATGAACGGGGATGAGTTGATGGAGCAGAGAGTAAAAGAGGGAGGGAGGGAGGGGAGAGGGAGGGAGGGAGGGAGGGAGGGAGGGAGAGAGAGAGAGAGAGAGAGAGAGAGAGAGAGAGAGAGAGAGAGAGAGAGAGAGAGAGAGAGAGAGAGAGAGAGAGAGAGAGAGAGAGAGAGAGAGAGAGAGAGAGAGAGAGGTAACTGTCAGTAAACATGCATCTGTGCTTTGACCGTACTGGGAGGCATGCCAAATCAATGCTGATTCCTGCATCGAGCTGTGGGCACTGCAGTCTGTGATCTAGGCCTGTCTCCTGGCCCGTCAGCAGTCCTGATAAAGGCTTCCATACCGCTGTCCAGGACTTTGCACTCCACACTTTGGCCACTGGTTCCAGAGGTGGTATCCCTCCCCCGATCTCACACGTCCCCCTCACGCCACCCCAAATCCGCCATTACAATCTCATAATTTGGTTTCTTCTTCCACTTCTCAATCTTCCCCTCACTACACCTCAACTTCCCCTCTATACCCCCCCCTTCCCACAACTCAACTCCCCTCAAGCCTTCATCCAACTTCCACGCTCACAACCCTCCAAACTTCATCCCATAAACCTTCTAATCTTCCACTCAATCCTACCAAATCCCACCTCAGACCCTCAGACTTCCACTCAACCCTCTAACTCTACGCATCAACCCTCCAACATCTGCCACTCAACGCCCTCAAACTTCTCCTCTCCAACCTTCAGCTTCCGACTCAATTCTCAAATTCCACTGTCAAGCTGACTCAAATGCCACTCAGACCCTCAAACTTTCCAATCATCAACCCTCAAAACTTCCACTCACACCATCAACTTCCAACTCAACCGCTCAACTTCCACTCAACCCCCTCACCTCTCTTCACTCACTTTCAAGCAAATCCTCAGAATTCACCACTCTAAACCATACACTTTCACCATCAGACCCCTCAACTTCTCCTCAACCCTCAACTTCCACCCAACCCTCAACTTCCACTCAACCCTCAACTTCCACTCAATCTTAAACTTCCACTCAACCCTCAACGTCCACTAAGCCCTCAACTTTCACTCAACACTCAACTTCCACTCAATCCTCAACTTCCACTCAACTCTTAACTTTTCCTCAACCCTCAAATTCCACTCAACCGTCATCGTCTCCTTTACCCTCATCTTCTCCTCAACCCTCAAATTCCACTCAACCCTCAACTTCTACTCAACCATCAACTTTCACTCAACCATCAACTTCTCCTCAACCCTCAACTTCCACTCAACTCTCAACCTCCACTCAACCCTCAACTTCTCCTCAACCCTCAATGTCCACTCAGCCCTCAACTTTCACTCAACCCTCAACTTCCACTCAACTCTCAACTTCCGCTCAACCCTCAACTTCCACTCAACCCTCAACTTTCACTCAATCTTAAACTTCCACTCAACCCTCAACTTCCGCTCAACCCTCAACTTCCACTCAACCCTTAACTTCTCCTCAACCCTCAACGTCCACTCAGCCCTCAACTTTCACTCAACCCTCAACTTCCACTCAATCCTCAACTTCCACTCAACTCTTAACTTTTCCTCAACCCTCAACTTCCACTCAACCCTCATAGTCTCCTTTACCCTCATCTTCTCCTCAACCCTCAACTTCCACTCAACCCTCAACTTCCACTCAATCATCAACTTTCACTCAACCATCAACTTCTCCTCAACCCTCAACTTCCACTCAACCTTCAACCTCCACTCAACCCTCAACTTCTCCTCAATCCTCAACGTACACTCAGCCCTCAACTTCTACTCAACCCTCAGCTTCCACTCAACTCTCAACTTCCGCTCAACCCTCAACTTCCACTCAACCCTCAACTTTCACTCAATCTTAAACTTCCACTCAACCCTCAACTTCCGCTCAACCCTCAACTTCCACTCAACCCTTAACTTCTCCTCAACCCTCAACGTCCACTCAGCCCTCAACTTACACTCAACCCTCAACTTCCACTCAATCCTCAACTTCCACTCAACTCTTAACTTTTCCTCAACCCTCAACTTCCACTCAACCCTCATAGTCTCCTTTACCCTCATCTTCTCCTCAACCCTCAACTTCCACTCAACCCTCAACTTCCACTCAACCATCAACTTTCACTCAACCATCAACTTCTCCTCAACCCTCAACTTCCACTCAACCTTCAACCTCCACTCAACCCTCAACTTCTCCTCAATCCTCAACGTACACTCAGCCCTCAACTTCTACTCAACCCTCAGCTTCCACTCAACCCTCAACTTCCGCTCAACCCTCAACTTTAACTCAACCCTCAACTTCTCCTCAACCCTCAACTTCCACTCAACCCTCAACTTCCATTCAACCCTCAACTTCCACTCAGCCCTCATCTCCTCAACCCTCAACTTCCACTCAACCATCAACGTTTACTGAACCATCAACTTCTCCTCAACCCTCAACTTCCACTCAACTCTCAACCTCCACTCAACCCTCAACTTCTCCTCAACCCTCAACTTCTGCT
>JAWQFJ010030866.1:0-18996 GCA_034096865.1 Theodoxus fluviatilis
CCATGTGTCTGTCCATCTGTCTATCCATCCATGTGTCTGTCCATCCATCCATGTGTCTGTCCATCCATGTGTCTGTCCATCCATGTGTCTGTCCATCCATCCATGTGTCTGTTCATCTGTCTATCCATCCATGTGTCTGTCCATCCATCCATGTGTCTGTCCATCCATGTGTCTGTTCATCTGTCTATCCATCCATGTGTCTGTCCATCCATCCATGTGTCTGTCCATCCATGTGTCTGTCCATCCATGTGTCTGTCCATCTGTCTATCCATCCATGTGTCTGTCCATCTGTCTATCCATCCATGTGTCTGTCCATCTGTAGGTCCATCCATGTGTCTGTCCACCTGTCTGTCCATCCATGTGTCTGTCCATCCATGTGTCTGTTCATCTGTCTATCCATCCATGTGTCTGTCCATCCATCCATGTGTCTGTCCATCCATCCATGTGTCTGTCCATCTGTCTGTCCATCCATGTGTCTGTCCATCTGTCCATCCATGTGTCTGTCCATCTGTCTATCCATCCATGTGTCTGTCCATCTGTCTATCCATCCATGTGTCTGTCCATCTGTCTATCCATCCATGTGTCTGTCCATCTGTAGGTCCATCCATGTGTCTGTCCACCTGTCTGTCCATCCATGTGTCTGTCCATCCATGTGTCTGTTCATCTGTCTATCCATCCATGTGTCTGTCCATCTGTCTATCCATCCATGTGTCTGTCCATCCATCCATGTGTCTGTCCATCCATCCATGTGTCTGTCCATCCATCCATGTGTCTGTCCATCCATCCATGTGTCTGTCCATCTGTCTGTCCATCCATGTGTCTGTCCATCTGTCCATCCATCCATGTGTCTGTCCATCCATGTGTCTGTCCATCTGTCTATCCATCCATGTGTCTGTCCATCTGTCCATCCATCCATGTGTCTGTCCATCCATGTGTCTGTCCATCTGTCTATCCATCCATGTGTCTGTCCGTCTGTCCATCCATCCATGTGTCTGTTCATCTGTCTATCCATCCATGTGTCTGTCCATCTGTCTGTCCATCCATGTGTCTGTCCATCCATGTGTCTGTTCATCTGTCCATCCATCCATGTGTCTGTCCATCCATGTGTCTGTCCACCTGTCTATCCATCCATGTGTCTGTTCATCTGTCCATCCATCCATGTGTCTGTCCATCTGTCTGTCCATCCATGTGTCTGTCCATCCATGTGTCTGTCCATCTGTCTGTCCATCCATGTGTCTGTCCATCCATCCATGTGTCTGTCCATCCATCCATGTGTCTGTCCATCTGTCTGTCCATCCATGTGTCTGTCCACCTGTCTATCCATCCATGTGTCTGTCCATCTGTCTATCCATCCATGTGTCTGTCCATCTGTCTGTCCATCCATGTGTCTGTCCACCTGTCTGTCCATCCATGTGTCTGTCCATCTGTCTATCCATCCATGTGTCTGTCCATCTGTCTATCCATCCATGTATCTGTACATCTGTCTATCCATCCATGTATCTGTACATCTGTCCATCCATCCATGTGTCTGTTCATCCATCCATGTGTCTGTCCATCTGTCTATCCATCCATGTATCTGTACATCTGTCTATCCATCCATGTATCTGTCCATCTGTCTATCCATCCATGTATCTGTCCATCTGTCTATCCATCCATGTGTCTGTCCATCTGTCTATCCATCCATGTATCTGTACATCTGTCTATCCATCCATGTGTCTGTCCATCTGTCTGTCCATCCATGTATCTGTCCATCCATCCATGTGTCTGTCCATCTGTCTATCCATCCATGTGTCTGTCCATCTGTCTATCCATCCATGTGTCTGTCCATCTGTCTATCCATCCATGTGTCTGTCCATCTGTCTATCCATCCATGTGTCTGTCCATCTGTCTATCCATCCATGTGTCTGTCCATCTGTCCATCCATCCATGTGTCTGTCCATCTGTCTATCCATCCATGTGTCTGTCCATCCATGTGTCTGTCCATCTGTCTATCCATCCATGTATCTGTCCATCTGTCTATCCATCCATGTGTCTGTCCATCTGTCTATCCATCCATGTGTCTGTCCATCTGTCTGTCCATCCATGTATCTGTCCATCTGTCCATCCATCCATGTGTCTGTCCATCTGTCTCCATCCATGTGTCTGTCCATCTGTCTATCCATCCATGTGTCTGTCCATCCATGTGTCTGTCCATCCTGTCTGTCCATCCATGTGTCTGTCCATCTGTCTATCCATCCATGTGTCTGTCCATCTGTCCATCCATCCATGTGTCTGTCCATCTGTCTGTCCATCCATGTGTCTGTCCATCTGTCTATCCATCCATGTGTCTGTCCATCTGTCCATCCATCCATGTGTCTGTCCATCTGTCCATCCATCCATGTGTCTGTCCATCTGTCCATCCATCCATGTGTCTGTCCATCTGTCTGTCCATCCATGTGTCTGTCCATCTGTCTATCCATCCATGTGTCTGTCCATCTGTCCATCCATCCATGTGTCTGTCCATCCATGTGTCTGTCCATCTGTCTATCCATCCATGTGTCTGTCCATCTGTCCATCCATCCATGTGTCTGTCCATCTGTCTATCCATCCATGTGTCTGTCCATCTGTCTATCCATCCATGTGTCTGTCCACCTGTCCATCCATCCATGTGTCTGTCCATCTGTCTATCCATCCATGTGTCTGTCCATCCATCCATGTGTCTGTCCATCCATGTGTCTGTCCACCTGTCCATCCATCCATGTGTCTGTCCATCTGTCCATCCATCCATGTGTCTGTCCATCTGTCTGTCCATCCATGTGTCTGTCCATCTGTCCATCCATCCATGTGTCTGTCCATCCATGTGTCTGTCCATCTGTCTGTCCATCCATGTGTCTGTCCATCTGTCCATCCATCCATGTGTCTGTCCATCTGTCTATCCATCCATGTGTCTGTCCATCCATGTGTCTGTCCATCTGTCCATCCATCCATGTGTCTGTCCATCTGTCTATCCATCCATGTGTCTGTCCATCCATGTGTCTGTCCATCCATGTGTCTGTCCATCCATGTGTCTGTCCATCTGTCCATCCATCCATGTGTCTGTCCATCTGTCATCCATCCATGTGTCTGTCCATCCTGTCTGTCCATCCATGTGTCTGTCCACCTGTCTATCCATCCATGTGTCTGTCCATCTGTCTATCCATCCATGTGTCTGTCCATCCATGTGTCTGTTCATCTGTCTGTCCATCCATGTGTCTGTCCATCTGTCTATCCATCCATGTGTCTGTCCATCTGTCTGTCCATCCATGTGTCTGTCCATCTGTCTATCCATCCATGTGTCTGTCCATCTGTCTATCCATCCATGTGTCTGTCCATCTGTCTGTCCATCCATGTGTCTGTCCATCTGTCTGTCCATCCATGTGTCTGTCCATCTGTCCATCCATCCATGTGTCTGTCCATCTGTCCATCCATCCATGTGTCTGTCCATCTGTCTGTCCATCCATGTGTCTGTCCATCTGTCCATCCATCCATGTGTCTGTCCATCTGTCTATCCATCCATGTGTCTGTCCATCTGTCTATCCATCCATGTGTCTGTCCATCTGTCTATCCATCCATGTGTCTGTCCATCTGTCTATCCATCCATGTGTCTGTCCATCTGTCTATCCATCCATGTGTCTGTCCATCTGTCCATCCATCCATGTGTCTGTCCATCTGTCTATCCATCCATGTGTCTGTCCATCCATGTGTCTGTCCATCCATCCATGTGTCTGTCCATCTGTCTATCCATCCATGTGTCTGTCCATCTGTCTATCCATCCATGTGTCTGTCCATCTGTCTATCCATCCATGTGTCTGTCCATCCATGTGTCTGTCCATCTGTCTATCCATCCATGTGTCTGTCCATCTGTCTATCCATCCATGTGTCTGTCCATCTGTCTATCCATCCATGTGTCTGTCCATCTGTCTATCCATCCATGTGTCTGTCCATCTGTCTATCCATCCATGTGTCTGTCCATCTGTCTATCCATCCATGTGTCTGTCCATCTGTCTATCCATCCATGTGTCTGTCCATCTGTCTGTCCATCCATGTGTCTGTCCATCTGTCTGTCCATCCATGTGTCTGTCCATCTGTCTATCCATCCATGTGTCTGTCCATCTGTCCATCCATCCATGTGTCTGTCCATCTGTCATCCATCCATGTGTCTGTCCATCCATCCATGTGTCTGTCCATCTGTCTATCCATCCATGTGTCTGTCCATCTGTCTGTCCATCCATGTGTCTGTCCACCTGTCTGTCCATCCATGTGTCTGTCCACCTGTCTATCCATCCATGTGTCTGTCCATCTGTCCATCCATCCATGTGTCTGTCCATCCATCCATGTGTCTGTCCATCTGTCTATCCATCCATGTGTCTGTCCATCTGTCTATCCATCCATGTGTCTGTCCATCTGTCTATCCATCCATGTGTCTGTTCATCCATCTGTCTGTCCATCCATGTGTCTGTCCACCTGTCTATCCATCCATGTGTCTGTCCATCTGTCTATCCATCCATGTGTCTGTCCATCTGTCTATCCATCCATGTGTCTGTCCATCTGTCTCTCCATCCATGTGTCTGTCCATCTGTCTATCCATCCATGTGTCTGTCCATCTGTCTATCCATCCATGTGTCTGTCCATCTGTCTGTCCATCCATGTGTCTGTCCATCTGTCTATCCATCCATGTGTCTGTCCATCTGTCTATCCATCCATGTGTCTGTCCATCTGTCTATCCATCCATGTGTCTGTCCATCTGTCTGTCCATCCATGTGTCTGTCCATCCATGTGTCTGTCCATCTGTCTATCCATCCATGTGTCTGTCCATCTGTCTATCCATCCATGTGTCTGTCCATCCATCCATGTGTCTGTCCATCCATCCATGTGTCTGTCCATCTGTCTATCCATCCATGTGTCTGTCCATCTGTCTGTCCATCCATGTGTCTGTCCATCTGTCCATCCATCCATGTGTCTGTCCATCCATGTGTCTGTCCATCCATGTGTCTGTCCACCTGTCTATCCATCCATGTGTCTGTCCATCTGTCTGTCCATCCATGTGTCTGTCCATCTGTCCATCCATCCATGTGTCTGTCCATCCATGTGTCTGTCCATCCATGTGTCTGTCCATCTGTCCATCCATCCATGTGTCTGTCCATCCATCCATGTGTCTGTCCATCCATCCATGTGTCTGTCCATCCATGTGTCTGTCCATCTGTCCATCCATCCATGTGTCTGTCCATCTGTCTATCCATCCATGTGTCTGTCCATCTGTCTATCCATCCATGTGTCTGTCCATCTGTCTATCCATCCATGTGTCTGTCCATCTGTCTATCCATCCATGTGTCTGTCCATCTGTCTGTCCATCCATGTGTCTGTCCATCCATCCATGTGTCTGTCCATCTGTCCATCCATCCATGTGTCTGTCCATCCATGTGTCTGTCCATCTGTCTATCCATCCATGTGTCTGTCCATCTGTCTATCCATCCATGTGTCTGTCCATCTGTCTATCCATCCATGTGTCTGTCATCTGTCATCCATCCATGTGTCTGTCCATCTGTCTATCCATCCATGTGTCTGTCCATCTGTCTGTCCATCCATGTGTCTGTCCATCTGTCTATCCATCCATGTGTCTGTCCATCTGTCTGTCCATCCATGTGTCTGTCCATCTGTCCATCCATCCATGTGTCTGTTCATCTGTCCATCCATCCATGTGTCTGTCCATCCATGTGTCTGTACATCTGTCTATCCATCCATGTGTCTGTCCATCTGTCTGTCCATCCATGTGTCTGTCCATCCATGTGTCTGTACATCTGTCTATCCATCCATGTGTCTGTCCATCTGTCTATCCATCCATGTGTCTGTCCATCTGTCTGTCCATCCATGTGTCTGTCCATCTGTCTGTCCATCCATGTGTCTGTCCATCTGTCTATCCATCCATGTGTCTGTCCATCTGTCTATCCATCCATGTGTCTGTCCATCCATGTGTCTGTCCATCCGTCGTGTCTATCCATCCATGTGTCTGTCCATCCATCCATGTGTCTGTCCATCTGTCTGTCCATCCATGTGTCTGTCCATCTGTCTGTCCATCCATGTGTCTGTCCATCTGTCCATCCATCCATGTGTCTGTCCATCCATGTGTCTGTCCATCTGTCTATCCATCCATGTGTCTGTCCATCTGTCCATCCATCCATGTGTCTGTCCATCCATGTGTCTGTCCATCTGTCTATCCATCCATGTGTCTGTCCGTCTGTCCATCCATCCATGTGTCTGTTCATCTGTCTATCCATCCATGTGTCTGTCCATCTGTCTGTCCATCCATGTGTCTGTCCATCCATGTGTCTGTTCATCTGTCCATCCATCCATGTGTCTGTCCATCCATGTGTCTGTCCACCTGTCTATCCATCCATGTGTCTGTTCATCTGTCCATCCATCCATGTGTCTGTCCATCTGTCTGTCCATCCATGTGTCTGTCCATCCATGTGTCTGTCCATCTGTCTGTCCATCCATGTGTCTGTCCATCCATCCATGTGTCTGTCCATCCATCCATGTGTCTGTCCATCTGTCTGTCCATCCATGTGTCTGTCCACCTGTCTATCCATCCATGTGTCTGTCCATCTGTCTATCCATCCATGTGTCTGTCCATCTGTCTGTCCATCCATGTGTCTGTCCACCTGTCTGTCCATCCATGTGTCTGTCCATCTGTCTATCCATCCATGTGTCTGTCCATCTGTCTATCCATCCATGTATCTGTACATCTGTCTATCCATCCATGTATCTGTACATCTGTCCATCCATCCATGTGTCTGTTCATCCATCCATGTGTCTGTCCATCTGTCTATCCATCCATGTATCTGTACATCTGTCTATCCATCCATGTATCTGTCCATCTGTCTATCCATCCATGTATCTGTCCATCTGTCTATCCATCCATGTGTCTGTCCATCTGTCTATCCATCCATGTATCTGTACATCTGTCTATCCATCCATGTATCTGTCCATCTGTCTGTCCATCCATGTATCTGTCCATCCATCCATGTGTCTGTCCATCTGTCTATCCATCCATGTGTCTGTCCATCTGTCTATCCATCCATGTGTCTGTCCATCTGTCTATCCATCCATGTATCTGTACATCTGTCTATCCATCCATGTATCTGTCCATCTGTCTATCCATCCATGTGTCTGTACATCTGTCCATCCATCCATGTATCTGTCCATCTGTCTATCCATCCATGTATCTGTACATCTGTCTATCCATCCATGTATCTGTCCATCTGTCTATCCATCCATGTATCTGTCCATCTGTCTATCCATCCATGTATCTGTACATCTGTCCATCCATCCATGTGTCTGTCCATCTGTCTGTCCATCCATGTATCTGTCCATCCATCCATGTGTCTGTCCATCTGTCTGTCCATCCATGTGTCTGTCCATCTGTCTATCCATCCATGTGTCTGTCCATCTGTCTATCCATCCATGTATCTGTACATCTGTCTATCCATCCATGTATCTGTCCATCTGTCTGTCCATCCATGTATCTGTCCATCCATCCATGTGTCTGTCCATCTGTCTATCCATGTGTCTGTCCATCTGTCCTTCCATCCATGTGTCTGTCCATCTGTCTATCCATCCATGTGTCTGTCCATCTGTCTATCCATCCATGTTCTGTACATCTGTCTATCCATCCATGTATCTGTACATCTGTCTATCCATCCATGTGTCTGTACATCTGTCCATCCATCCATGTATCTGTCCATCTGTCTATCCATCCATGTATCTGTACATCTGTCTATCCATCCATGTATCTGTCCATCTGTCTATCCATCCATGTATCTGTCCATCTGTCTATCCATCCATGTATCTGTACATCTGTCCATCCATCCATGTGTCTGTCCATCTGTCTATCCATCCATGTATCTGTACATCTGTCTATCCATCCATGTATCTGTCCATCTGTCCATCCATCCATGTGTCTGTCCATCTGTCTATCCATCCATGTGTCTGTCCATCCATGTGTCTGTCCATCTGTCCATCCATCCATGTGTCTGTCCACCTGTCTATCCATCCATGTGTCTGTCCATCCATCCATGTGTCTGTCCATCCATCCATGTGTCTGTCCATCCATCCATGTGTCTGTCCATCTGTCTGTCCATCCATGTGTCTGTCCATCTGTCCATCCATCCATGTGTCTGTCCATCCATGTGTCTGTCCATCTGTCTATCCATCCATGTGTCTGTCCATCTGTCCATCCATCCATGTGTCTGTCCATCCATGTGTCTGTCCATCTGTCTATCCATCCATGTGTCTGTCCGTCTGTCCATCCATCCATGTGTCTGTTCATCTGTCTATCCATCCATGTGTCTGTCCATCTGTCTGTCCATCCATGTGTCTGTCCATCCATGTGTCTGTTCATCTGTCCATCCATCCATGTGTCTGTCCATCCATGTGTCTGTCCACCTGTCTATCCATCCATGTGTCTGTTCATCTGTCCATCCATCCATGTGTCTGTCCATCTGTCTGTCCATCCATGTGTCTGTCCATCCATGTGTCTGTCCATCTGTCTGTCCATCCATGTGTCTGTCCATCCATCCATGTGTCTGTCCATCCATCCATGTGTCTGTCCATCTGTCTGTCCATCCATGTGTCTGTCCACCTGTCTATCCATCCATGTGTCTGTCCATCTGTCTATCCATCCATGTGTCTGTCCATCTGTCTGTCCATCCATGTGTCTGTCCACCTGTCTGTCCATCCATGTGTCTGTCCATCTGTCTATCCATCCATGTGTCTGTCCATCTGTCTATCCATCCATGTATCTGTACATCTGTCTATCCATCCATGTATCTGTACATCTGTCCATCCATCCATGTGTCTGTTCATCCATCCATGTGTCTGTCCATCTGTCTATCCATCCATGTGTCTGTACATCTGTCTATCCATCCATGTGTCTGTCCATCTGTCTATCCATCCATGTATCTGTCCATCTGTCTATCCATCCATGTGTCTGTCCATCTGTCTATCCATCCATGTATCTGTACATCTGTCCATCCATCCATGTGTCTGTCCATCTGTCTGTCCATCCATGTGTCTGTCCATCCATCCATGTGTCTGTCCATCTGTCTATCCATCCATGTGTCTGTCCATCTGTCTATCCATCCATGTGTCTGTCCATCTGTCTATCCATCCATGTGTCTGTCCATCTGTCTATCCATCCATGTGTCTGTCCATCTGTCTATCCATCCATGTGTCTGTTCATCTGTCCATCCATCCATGTGTCTGTCCATCTGTCTATCCATCCATGTGTCTGTCCATCTGTCTATCCATCCATGTGTCTGTCCATCTGTCTATCCATCCATGTATCTGTACATCTGTCTATCCATCCATGTATCTGTACATCTGTCCATCCATCCATGTGTCTGTCCATCTGTCTGTCCATCCATGTGTCTGTCCATCCATCCATGTGTCTGTCCATCTGTCCTTCCATCCATGTGTCTGTCCATCTGTCTATCCATCCATGTGTCTGTCCATCTGTCTATCCATCCATGTGTCTGTCCATCTGTCTATCCATCCATGTGTCTGTCCATCTGTCTGTCCATCCATGTGTCTGTCCATCTGTCCATCCATGTGTCTGTCCATCCATGTGTCTGTCCATCTGTCCATCCATGTGTCTGTCCATCCATCCATGTGTCTGTCCATCTGTCCATCCATGTGTCTGTTCATCTGTCTATCCATCCATGTGTCTGTCCATCTGTCTATCCATCCATGTGTCTGTCCATCTGTCTATCCATCCATGTGTCTGTCCATCTGTCTATCCATCCATGTGTCTGTCCATCTGTCTATCCATCCATGTGTCTGTCCATCTGTCTATCCATCCATGTGTCTGTCCATCTGTCTATCCATCCATGTGTCTGTCCATCTGTCTATCCATCCATGTGTCTGTCCATCTGTCTATCCATCCATGTGTCTGTCCATCTGTCTGTCCATCCATGTGTCTGTCCATCTGTCTATCCATCCATGTGTCTGTCCATCTGTCTATCCATCCATGTGTCTGTCCATCTATGTGTCTGTCCACCTGTCTATCCATCCATGTGTCTGTCCATCTGTCTATCCATCCATGTGTCTGTCCATCCATCCATGTGTCTGTCCATCTGTCCATCCATCCATGTGTCTGTCCATCCATGTGTCTGTTCATCTGTCTATCCATCCATGTGTCTGTCCATCCATGTGTCTGTTCATCTGTCTGTCCATCCATGTGTCTGTCCATCTGTCTATCCATCCATGTGTCTGTCCATCTGTCTGTCCATCCATGTGTCTGTCCACCTGTCTATCCATCCATGTGTCTGTCCATCTGTCTATCCATCCATGTGTCTGTCCATCCATCCATGTGTCTGTCCATCCATGTGTCTGTCCATCTGTCTATCCATCCATGTGTCTGTCCATCTGTCTATCCATCCATGTGTCTGTCCATCTGTCTATCCATCCATGTGTCTGTCCATCTGTAGGTCCATCCATGTGTCTGTCCACCTGTCTGTCCATCCATGTGTCTGTCCATCCATGTGTCTGTTCATCTGTCTATCCATCCATGTGTCTGTCCATCCATCCATGTGTCTGTCCATCCATGTGTCTGTCCATCCATGTGTCTGTCCATCCATCCATGTGTCTGTTCATCTGTCTATCCATCCATGTGTCTGTCCATCCATCCATGTGTCTGTCCATCCATGTGTCTGTTCATCTGTCTATCCATCCATGTGTCTGTCCATCCATCCATGTGTCTGTCCATCCATGTGTCTGTCCATCCATGTGTCTGTCCATCTGTCTATCCATCCATGTGTCTGTCCATCTGTCTATCCATCCATGTGTCTGTCCATCTGTAGGTCCATCCATGTGTCTGTCCACCTGTCTGTCCATCCATGTGTCTGTCCATCCATGTGTCTGTTCATCTGTCTATCCATCCATGTGTCTGTCCATCCATCCATGTGTCTGTCCATCCATCCATGTGTCTGTCCATCTGTCTGTCCATCCATGTGTCTGTCCATCTGTCCATCCATGTGTCTGTCCATCTGTCTATCCATCCATGTGTCTGTCCATCTGTCTATCCATCCATGTGTCTGTCCATCTGTCTATCCATCCATGTGTCTGTCCATCTGTCCATCCATGTGTCTGTCCACCTGTCTGTCCATCCATGTGTCTGTCCATCCATGTGTCTGTTCATCTGTCTATCCATCCATGTGTCTGTCCATCTGTCTATCCATCCATGTGTCTGTCCATCCATCCATGTGTCTGTCCATCCATCCATGTGTCTGTCCATCCATCCATGTGTCTGTCCATCCATCCATGTGTCTGTCCATCTGTCTGTCCATCCATGTGTCTGTCCATCTGTCCATCCATCCATGTGTCTGTCCATCCATGTGTCTGTCCATCTGTCTATCCATCCATGTGTCTGTCCATCTGTCCATCCATCCATGTGTCTGTCCATCCATGTGTCTGTCCATCTGTCTATCCATCCATGTGTCTGTCCGTCTGTCCATCCATCCATGTGTCTGTTCATCTGTCTATCCATCCATGTGTCTGTCCATCTGTCTGTCCATCCATGTGTCTGTCCATCCATGTGTCTGTTCATCTGTCCATCCATCCATGTGTCTGTCCATCCATGTGTCTGTCCACCTGTCTATCCATCCATGTGTCTGTTCATCTGTCCATCCATCCATGTGTCTGTCCATCTGTCTGTCCATCCATGTGTCTGTCCATCCATGTGTCTGTCCATCTGTCTGTCCATCCATGTGTCTGTCCATCCATCCATGTGTCTGTCCATCCATCCATGTGTCTGTCCATCTGTCTGTCCATCCATGTGTCTGTCCACCTGTCTATCCATCCATGTGTCTGTCCATCTGTCTATCCATCCATGTGTCTGTCCATCTGTCTGTCCATCCATGTGTCTGTCCACCTGTCTGTCCATCCATGTGTCTGTCCATCTGTCTATCCATCCATGTGTCTGTCCATCTGTCTATCCATCCATGTATCTGTACATCTGTCTATCCATCCATGTATCTGTACATCTGTCCATCCATCCATGTGTCTGTTCATCCATCCATGTGTCTGTCCATCTGTCTATCCATCCATGTATCTGTACATCTGTCTATCCATCCATGTATCTGTCCATCTGTCTATCCATCCATGTATCTGTCCATCTGTCTATCCATCCATGTGTCTGTCCATCTGTCTATCCATCCATGTATCTGTACATCTGTCTATCCATCCATGTATCTGTCCATCTGTCTGTCCATCCATGTATCTGTCCATCCATCCATGTGTCTGTCCATCTGTCTATCCATCCATGTGTCTGTCCATCTGTCTATCCATCCATGTGTCTGTCCATCTGTCTATCCATCCATGTATCTGTACATCTGTCTATCCATCCATGTATCTGTCCATCTGTCTATCCATCCATGTGTCTGTACATCTGTCCATCCATCCATGTATCTGTCCATCTGTCTATCCATCCATGTATCTGTACATCTGTCTATCCATCCATGTATCTGTCCATCTGTCTATCCATCCATGTATCTGTCCATCTGTCTATCCATCCATGTATCTGTACATCTGTCCATCCATCCATGTGTCTGTCCATCTGTCTGTCCATCCATGTATCTGTCCATCCATCCATGTGTCTGTCCATCTGTCTGTCCATCCATGTGTCTGTCCATCTGTCTATCCATCCATGTGTCTGTCCATCTGTCTATCCATCCATGTATCTGTACATCTGTCTATCCATCCATGTATCTGTCCATCTGTCTGTCCATCCATGTATCTGTCCATCCATCCATGTGTCTGTCCATCTGTCTATCCATCCATGTGTCTGTCCATCTGTCTATCCATCCATGTGTCTGTCCATCTGTCTATCCATCCATGTATCTGTACATCTGTCTATCCATCCATGTGTCTGTACATCTGTCCATCCATCCATGTATCTGTCCATCTGTCTATCCATCCATGTATCTGTACATCTGTCTATCCATCCATGTATCTGTCCATCTGTCTATCCATCCATGTATCTGTCCATCTGTCTATCCATCCATGTATCTGTACATCTGTCCATCCATCCATGTGTCTGTCCATCTGTCTATCCATCCATGTATCTGTACATCTGTCTATCCATCCATGTATCTGTCCATCTGTCCATCCATCCATGTGTCTGTCCATCTGTCTATCCATCCATGTGTCTGTCCATCCATGTGTCTGTCCATCTGTCCATCCATCCATGTGTCTGTCCACCTGTCTATCCATCCATGTGTCTGTCCATCCATCCATGTGTCTGTCCATCCATCCATGTGTCTGTCCATCCATCCATGTGTCTGTCCATCTGTCTGTCCATCCATGTGTCTGTCCATCTGTCCATCCATCCATGTGTCTGTCCATCCATGTGTCTGTCCATCTGTCTATCCATCCATGTGTCTGTCCATCTGTCCATCCATCCATGTGTCTGTCCATCCATGTGTCTGTCCATCTGTCTATCCATCCATGTGTCTGTCCGTCTGTCCATCCATCCATGTGTCTGTTCATCTGTCTATCCATCCATGTGTCTGTCCATCTGTCTGTCCATCCATGTGTCTGTCCATCCATGTGTCTGTTCATCTGTCCATCCATCCATGTGTCTGTCCATCCATGTGTCTGTCCACCTGTCTATCCATCCATGTGTCTGTTCATCTGTCCATCCATCCATGTGTCTGTCCATCTGTCTGTCCATCCATGTGTCTGTCCATCCATGTGTCTGTCCATCTGTCTGTCCATCCATGTGTCTGTCCATCCATCCATGTGTCTGTCCATCCATCCATGTGTCTGTCCATCTGTCTGTCCATCCATGTGTCTGTCCACCTGTCTATCCATCCATGTGTCTGTCCATCTGTCTATCCATCCATGTGTCTGTCCATCTGTCTGTCCATCCATGTGTCTGTCCACCTGTCTGTCCATCCATGTGTCTGTCCATCTGTCTATCCATCCATGTGTCTGTCCATCTGTCTATCCATCCATGTATCTGTACATCTGTCTATCCATCCATGTATCTGTACATCTGTCCATCCATCCATGTGTCTGTTCATCCATCCATGTGTCTGTCCATCTGTCTATCCATCCATGTATCTGTACATCTGTCTATCCATCCATGTATCTGTCCATCTGTCTATCCATCCATGTATCTGTCCATCTGTCTATCCATCCATGTGTCTGTCCATCTGTCTATCCATCCATGTATCTGTACATCTGTCTATCCATCCATGTATCTGTCCATCTGTCTGTCCATCCATGTATCTGTCCATCCATCCATGTGTCTGTCCATCTGTCTATCCATCCATGTGTCTGTCCATCTGTCTATCCATCCATGTGTCTGTCCATCTGTCTATCCATCCATGTATCTGTACATCTGTCTATCCATCCATGTATCTGTCCATCTGTCTATCCATCCATGTGTCTGTACATCTGTCCATCCATCCATGTATCTGTCCATCTGTCTATCCATCCATGTATCTGTACATCTGTCTATCCATCCATGTATCTGTCCATCTGTCTATCCATCCATGTATCTGTCCATCTGTCTATCCATCCATGTATCTGTACATCTGTCCATCCATCCATGTGTCTGTCCATCTGTCTGTCCATCCATGTATCTGTCCATCCATCCATGTGTCTGTCCATCTGTCTGTCCATCCATGTGTCTGTCCATCTGTCTATCCATCCATGTGTCTGTCCATCTGTCTATCCATCCATGTATCTGTACATCTGTCTATCCATCCATGTATCTGTCCATCTGTCTGTCCATCCATGTATCTGTCCATCCATCCATGTGTCTGTCCATCTGTCTATCCATCCATGTGTCTGTCCATCTGTCTATCCATCCATGTGTCTGTCCATCTGTCTATCCATCCATGTATCTGTACATCTGTCTATCCATCCATGTGTCTGTACATCTGTCCATCCATCCATGTATCTGTCCATCTGTCTATCCATCCATGTATCTGTACATCTGTCTATCCATCCATGTATCTGTCCATCTGTCTATCCATCCATGTATCTGTCCATCTGTCTATCCATCCATGTATCTGTACATCTGTCCATCCATCCATGTGTCTGTCCATCTGTCTATCCATCCATGTATCTGTACATCTGTCTATCCATCCATGTATCTGTCCATCTGTCCATCCATCCATGTGTCTGTCCATCTGTCTATCCATCCATGTGTCTGTCCATCCATGTGTCTGTCCATCTGTCCATCCATCCATGTGTCTGTCCACCTGTCTATCCATCCATGTGTCTGTCCATCCATCCATGTGTCTGTTCATCTGTCTATCCATCCATGTGTCTGTCCATCCATCCATGTGTCTGTCCATCTGTCCATCCATCCATGTGTCTGTCCATCTGTCCATCCATCCATGTGTCTGTCCATCCATGTGTCTGTCCATCTGTCTATCCATCCATGTGTCTGTCCATCTGTCCATCCATCCATGTGTCTGTCCATCCATGTGTCTGTCCATCTGTCCATCCATCCATGTGTCTGTCCATCCATGTGTCTGTCCATCTGTCCATCCATCCATGTGTCTGTCCATCTGTCTATCCATCCATGTGTCTGTCCATCCATGTGTCTGTTCATCTGTCCATCCATCCATGTGTCTGTCCATCCATGTGTCTGTCCATCTGTCTATCCATCCATGTGTCTGTTCATCTGTCTATCCATCCATGTGTCTGTCCATCTGTCTGTCCATCCATGTGTCTGTCCATCTGTCCATCCATCCATGTGTCTGTCCATCCATGTGTCTGTCCATCTGTCCATCCATCCATGTGTCTGTCCACCTGTCTATCCATCCATGTGTCTGTCCATCCATCCATGTGTCTGTCCATCTGTCTATCCATCCATGTGTCTGTCCATCCATGTGTCTGTCCATCTGTCCATCCATCCATGTGTCTGTCCATCTGTCTATCCATCCATGTGTCTGTCCATCTGTCTGTCCATCCATGTGTCTGTCCATCTGTCTATCCATCCATGTGTCTGTCCATCCATGTGTCTGTCCATCTGTCCATCCATCCATGTGTCTGTCAATCATCCATCCATGTGTCTGTCCATCCATCCATGTGTCTGTCCATCTGTCCATCCATCCATGTGTCTGTTCATCTGTCCATCCATCCATGTGTCTGTCCATCCATGTGTCTGTCCATCTGTCCATCCATCCATGTGTCTGTTCATCTGTCCATCCATCCATGTGTCTGTCCATCCATCCATGTGTCTGTCCATCTGTCCATCCATCCATGTGTCTGTTCATCTGTCCATCCATCCATGTGTCTGTCCATCCATCCATGTGTCTGTCCATCTGTCCATCCATCCATGTGTCTGTTCATCTGTCCATCCATCCATGTGTCTGTCCATCCATCCATGTGTCTGTCCATCTGTCCATCCATCCATGTGTCTATCCATCCATGTATCTGTCCATCTGTCTATCCATCCATGTGTCTGTCCATCTGTCTATCCATCCATGTGTCTGTCCATCTGTCTATCCATCCATGTATCTGTACATCTGTCTATCCATCCATGTATCTGTACATCTGTCCATCCATCCATGTGTCTGTCCATCTGTCTATCCATCCATGTGTCTGTCCATCTGTCTATCCATCCATGTGTCTGTCCATCCATGTGTCTGTCCATCCATGTGTCTGTCCATCCATGTGTCTGTCCATCTGTCTATCCATCCATGTATCTGTACATCTGTCCATCCATCCATGTGTCTGTCCATCTGTCTATCCATCCATGTATCTGTCCATCTGTCTATCCATGTATCTGTACATCTGTCCATCCATGTATCTGTACATCTGTCCATCCATGTATCTGTACATCTGTCCATCCATCCATGTGTCTGTCCATCTGTCTATCCATCCATGTATCTGTCCATCTGTCCATCCATCCATGTGTCTGTCCATCTGTCCATCCATCCATGTGTCTGTCCATCCATGTGTCTGTCCATCTGTCTGTCCATCCATGTATCTGTCCATCTGTCCATCCATCCATGTGTCTGTCCATCTGTCTATCCATCCATGTATCTGTCCATCTGTCTATCCATCCATGTGTCTGTCCATCTGTCCATCCATCCATGTGTCTGTCCATCTGTCTGTCCATCCATGTGTCTGTCCATCCATGTGTCTGTCCATCCATGTGTCTGTCCATCTGTCTATCCATCCATGTATCTGTACATCTGTCCATCCATCCATGTATCTGTACATCTGTCTATCCATCCATGTGTCTGTCCATCTGTCCATCCATCCATGTGTCTGTCCATCCATGTGTCTGTCCATCTGTCCATCCATCCATGTGTCTGTCCATCTGTCCATCCATCCATGTGTCTGTCCATCTGTCCATCCATCCATGTGTCTGTCCATCCATGTGTCTGTCCATCTGTCCATCCATCCATGTGTCTGTCCATCTGTCCATCCATCCATGTGTCTGTTCATCTGTCTATCCATCCATGTGTCTGTCCATCCATGTGTCTGTCCATCTGTCCATCCATCCATGTGTCTGTCCATCTGTCCATCCATCCATGTGTCTGTCCATCTGTCCATCCATCCATGTGTCTGTCCATCTGTCTGTCCATCCATGTGTCTGTCCATCTGTCTATCCATCCATGTGTCTGTCCATCCATGTGTCTGTCCATCTGTCTGTCCATCCATGTGTCTGTCCATCTGTCCATCCATCCATGTGTCTGTCCATCTGTCTGTCCATCCATGTGTCTGTCCATCTGTCTATCCATCCATGTGTCTGTCCATCCATGTGTCTGTCCATCTGTCTATCCATCCATGTGTCTGTCCATCCATGTGTCTGTCCATCTGTCCATCCATCCATGTATCTGTACATCTGTCTATCCATCCATGTATCTGTCCATCTGTCCATCCATCCATGTGTCTGTCCATCCATGTGTCTGTCCATCTGTCCATCCATCCATGTGTCTGTCCATCTGTCCATCCATCCATGTGTCTGTTCATCTGTCTATCCATCCATGTGTCTGTCCATCCATGTGTCTGTCCATCTGTCCATCCATCCATGTGTCTGTCCATCTGTCCATCCATCCATGTGTCTGTCCATCTGTCTATCCATCCATGTGTCTGTCCATCTGTCTGTCCATCCATGTGTCTGTCCATCTGTCTATCCATCCATGTGTCTGTCCATCCATGTGTCTGTCCATCTGTCCATCCATCCATGTGTCTGTCCATCTGTCCATCCATCCATGTGTCTGTTCATCTGTCTATCCATCCATGTGTCTGTCCATCTGTCTGTCCATCCATGTGTCTGTCCATCTGTCTATCCATCCATGTGTCTGTCCATCCATGTGTCTGTCCATCTGTCCATCCATCCATGTGTCTGTCCATCTGTCTATCCATCCATGTGTCTGTCCATCTGTCCATCCATCCATGTGTCTGTCCATCCATGTGTCTGTCCATCTGTCCATCCATCCATGTGTCTGTCCATCTGTCCATCCATCCATGTGTCTGTTCATCTGTCTATCCATCCATGTGTCTGTCCATCCATGTGTCTGTCCATCTGTCCATCCATCCATGTGTCTGTCCATCTGTCCATCCATCCATGTGTCTGTTCATCTGTCTATCCATCCATGTGTCTGTCCATCTGTCTGTCCATCCATGTGTCTGTCCATCCATGTGTCTGTCCATCTGTCCATCCATCCATGTGTCTGTCCATCTGTCCATCCATCCATGTGTCTGTCCATCTGTCCATCCATCCATGTGTCTGTCCATCTGTCCATCCATCCATGTGTCTGTCCATCTGTCCATCCATCCATGTGTCTGTCCATCCATGTGTCTGTCCATCCATGTGTCTGTCCATCTGTCCATCCATCCATGTGTCTGTCCATCCATCCATGTGTCTGTCCATCCATGTGTCCATCCATCCATGTGTCTGTCCATCCATGTGTCCATCCATCCATGTGTCCATCCATCCATGTGTCTGTC
>JAWQFJ010030867.1:0-12313 GCA_034096865.1 Theodoxus fluviatilis
AATCGGATACTAAACTGGTACTATGTAAGCAAGGTGGATGAATGAGTTTTACAACCACACAATCGGATACTAAATTGGTACTATGTAAGCAAGGTGAATGAATGAGTTTTACAACCACACAATCGGATACTAAATTGGTACTATGTAAGCAAGGTGAATGAATGAGTTTTACAACCACACAATCGGATACTAAGTTGGTACTATGTAAGCAAGGTGAATGAATGAGTTTTACAACCACACAATCGGATACTAAGTTGGTACTATGTAAGCAGGGTGAATGAGTGTGTTTTACAACCACACAATCGGATACTAAGTTGGTACTATGCGCTGTGGGTCTGCATCCTTTTCCTTTGAAATGACTGCCGCAGGCGGGCCACACTAGTGGACCCTTTGCCTCGGTGCCTTACAGTACAGTTTTTTTTCTCATTTATCAATCTGCTCGACATAACTTAATGTCTGTCCTTGCCATCTGTGCCCTTATGTTTGTTTTCTTTCACACGTAGTGGCATACTCTTCCGACTATCACTTCGGTGAGTGCTTTTACTCACTGAAATCTTTTAGAGCCTAACTTCTCTCACGCCAGGATCTAGGGAAGGTCACACCTGGAGAGATGGAAGAGGGAGGAGCGGGGGAAGAGGTATGTTAGGCGTTGGTCGGTGGGGGAGAGAAGGAGCGGAGGTCAAAGGGGACATTCGAAGTTTATCCATGCCAGGTCCAATCGATCCAGTTTCAGTGTTTTGGTCCAACGCAGACGAAACAAGTTTCCGCGGCCTCCAACAGTGGGCAGCTCAATGTATACTGAGGAAAGGAATGTTTTTCTACACGAAGATGCTCGCCTTTTTTGTTTATGTCTTAGGTACTGCCATTACTGACTAAACATCTCCTTTTCTTTCTACTCTTTCCGTGATGGTTCCAGTTGGGTTTCGGTTTCTCAGCAATAGAATGCGAGGATTCGATTCTTATAATGCTGTGTATTAAAGAAATGACACTGACGTTCTGCCTAACAGCACCGTCTTCCTGTTGCTGTTCACGTGATGTATGGCCCTGTCAACTTCTTCAGGGGAACAAATTCCCCAATGTCATGTCGCTTTCATTCGGGTGGCATGATTTACTGTTGTGATGTTTCATAATTTCGTGGAATCACGTTCTTTTTAGATACGTCACAATTGGAGGATGTATATGTATCTATGACATTATGTCATGTATTTTAATCTGGGCAGGTGTGGATTTTATGCCCAACACGTTATTCTTGGCTCTCTTGTTTCCAGAAGATTATGTTATCTGTGAATAAAGCCAAGGCATCTGTGGATTCGTCTCCAGAAGTGACAGAACATACAGCACAGACAGTTGCAAGCGGAACATGATTGATTGTGGCAGTATTATTGCATTTCCTCCATCACCCGCACACCCGCGAGGAACCTTTCAGAGCGTTTGATCAATGGTATGTTGTTTTCTTTGCAAAGAAAGTAATTATGGACTGGTTGTTTTGCTACGTTGAAATCAGTCATGACCTGAAATAAGCTGCAAATTTGGCAACTCAGGCAATCTCGCGATGCCAATGTCCAGCTTGACAACTCAATGTCTAGTGTTCTGCAGTATCTTGGTCTGCTGTAATAGAATGTGACATCTTTCTTCTCTTTGCATCTTACAGTATGTTTCCTCTGTTGCTGTATTACAGTCTACGATCACATGGCACGAAAAAACTACTGGCTGCTTCACGCAAATATGGGTCTGTCTTCGGACAAGAATACCATATCATTTGCACTATTGCTTTCCACACACTCTCCTCCTCCTGCCATCTCTTCTTCTTCTCCACCTCCCATAGTTTCTGCTCTCCTCTTCCTGCTCCTGCTTTTCCTCCTGCTCCTTCTCCTTCTCATCCTCCTCGTCCTCCTGCTCCTCCTCTTCCTGCTCCTCCTCTTCCTGCTCCTGCTCCTGCTGCTGCTCCTCTTGCTCCTCCTCTCCCTGCTCCTCCTGCTTCTGCTGCTGCTCCTCCTGCTCCTGCACCTGCTGCTGCTGCTGCTGCTGCTGCTGTTCTTCTTCCTCCTCCTCCTCCTGCCTCCTCCTCCTCCCTCCTGCCTCCCCCTCCCCCCTCCTCCCTTATGCCCCCTCCTCCCCCCTCCTCCCCCCTCCTCCCCCCCCTCCCCTCCCCCCCCTCCTCCTCCTCCTTGAAATATGTTCTTAGTGCAACACAGCCATCTATTCGTATGTGTATATTTACAAATTCTTCAACAAATAACTGTTTTATAAAATTCAAATTCAACTTCAGTAATAGCAGCAAGCAAGGAACAAAACCCACAATCAATAAATATCACAGTAAACTGTGGAAGACGACTCAAGGCATGCTGGCGTTCTATCACTGTCTGTCTGGAGGTCTGCGTGTTGATGAGACACGGGGTTCTACGTCATTCCTCTATCGGGTCCCCCGGGAGCGGAGGGGAAATCGCTGTCCCGGAAATTGACGACGTGGGGACTGGATCAGCAAATGATGATGGACTAGATCGTGCCTGTCCGATTGAATGGCCGCGCTATAACAGGGCACCTCGCCACGAACGGGCTCCAAATGTGGGAGGACGGACTCTACAGGGAGCATCCTTGGCAAAGTAAAGGCCGACGCAGAAGAAACAACTACAAGGAGAGAGAGAGAGAGCGAAAGGGCTTCTGAAAGGAAAAAGGCGTCACCGCGCAGAGCAACCTGCGAAGGTATAGATCTACATGTACTTACCGTTCGGTTTGTGCAAAAAATCGGAATGCAACGGAGAGTCTGACATTGATGCACTTTCATTTAGCGTGCAGTAGAACATGGGGTGCATTTTTTTCTCGAGCAAAGGCAGTTAATTTAGCTTCATTTAAAAAGAATAGATAGGCAAAAACTTTCCTCTTGGCAGGAAAAGGCTAACGCGTTGGAAAGAGTCGTAGCTGTGAAATTGAGTCGTTCCGGGAGTGGGACGAACCATTGTTATTTCCCTGTCTCTTTGGAAAATAGACACTTGCTCTGAGAGGCTGGGACCTCCCTGTTCCCTGCATCGTCTCCAGTAGCACCGCCCGCCCCTCAGTGTCTCTGACCGTCTGGGGGACGCGACGTGGGTACGGGCGGGCAGCCTGTCTGCCTCACTCCTTCTGCGGTCGCGAGTCTGGCAGCCTGCCTGTCTATCCACCACCGGTGCCTCCCGCCTTCCAGCTCTTGTGTGCACCTATTGGATCTCTGTTGCGTCGCTTCCAGAACGCCATAGCGTGCTCAAGAGGCACTGTGTCAGTTTGTGTTTGTTGTGACGACAGTCCTCAAGATTCGGACGCTGCCATCTCCTTGTCTGTTGTCAGACATTGCCATTGCTTGCTGACGGGAGCCGGTTGTTGTGATTTCATCTGCGGATAGTGTCGAAGCCACGCACGGGAATTCACGCAAAACAAGACGCAGCAGCGAGGTTGAAACACCGTGCCACTGCTCCGGTCGTTCCATCTTCTCTCTGCGATCGGTCATGAAAGACTGAGAAAGAAAAGAGAAAGAGTGACACCTGGTGCAGAAACTCCATGTTAATCTTATGAACAACTTTCACTGTTCTAGCTGCGGCTACATCAAGCTTTTCGAGACACCCTCCTCTGTGAGTCGCTGTTTTGAACTGAATTTGATTGCCTTGAGAAGGGTGCGTTTACGTCCATGTGCATAGACTTTATTTTTGACATGGCAAAATTATGCAGAACTGTTTTTCGCATGGCAGGCAAAGGCTGCGACAGTTGTCCCGGTCATATGTAGGACCAGGCTTGTTTTGCCTACTGGCGTGACTAATACGACGACACGGATCAATATCGGAGCTCTCAGAGCCGAATTCTATAGACCCAATTTTCCCGTCTTCCCACCTAGTGACTACAGTGAGAGACGATCAGAACATAAACCAGATCTGGCCTATGCGATAATTGTGCTTCTTCTCGCTGGCAAAAAACAGCAAATAGCATCTACCGAAAATAAGAATTACTTTGCGTAATCACCGACCTTTTTTATATCGCAGTTTGTAACCCTTTTTATGAAAACATCGTCATCTCCGCTTTTGGACAGTAAAACTACTGTGTTCAGAAACGTACCCTTTTTAAATAGAGAATTCTAAGGTTATTAACGTGATCACACTGGTATTTATTGCTCTGGGTGTGTGTGTGTGTGCGTAATTTTCTGGCACGAGAACTGAATATTGTCGATCACTTGGAAAGTTATCAATTCTTCTTCCCGACATTATCGGTTACTCTGCGATGGTTGTGGGCTTTGGGTGGACTGGGAGCAATTTTCCTGGCCAGGTGCTTCGGTGACTAGATGAGCTTGTTCTCATGTGTGCATGTAATTACGTTCAGTGAAATGAATCTTGAAACGGACTGGAGAAAGTCAAACTACAGTTTATATCGCTGGCTGCATGTGACCAACCGCTTTGTGCTAGAAACACCCTAGGAACAGAAACTGCCTCTCCGCCTTTTCGGATTCGCCGTGGTACAGAATCTTTCCTGCGCGACTCACTGTGTCTGAACACGACTCTCGTACTCATGATGTCGATATTTCATTTCGCTCTCATCGCGAAAGAATTCTGTTTTTAACTCCAACATATTAACCTATCTCACGGCATTTAGGTGTGTAGGTGGCCACACGCTTTGAAGGCGGTAGGAGCATTGACCAGAAGTACAAACAAGCCTATTGGAAGGGTTCGCCTGCTCTTGTCACACAGACCCGACAGCGGCAGCCCATATTGTGAAAGGACGCCTCCGCAAAACATACCACCCACCTTCCCTGGATCCTGCCGTTGCTGCTTCCCACCAAACCCGCACCGAAACTCGGGAAAGGCGCTAGAAGCGATAAAGCTGCCTTATGTGGCGTTCTTAATCAACCACGGACTTGGCCATTGGAGTCTGATTACAAAAGGAAGGGCGGCACAGATAGTTTTTTCGATGCTAGTGTCGAAACAGTGCCACTGAATTTTCAGGATCTCGCGTAATGTGACAGTCCCGAGCTCCGGGATGAAGTGTTTTCTTGCGATTCAATTTTAACTAGCTTAAAAAAATGAAAGAGTTGCGCAATGCACAACAAGCGCCCGTCACTATGGAAATAAGTGCTGAAGGTTGCCGAGAATGAGAGACCCTTGCTGCCTGGCATGCTTTCGCCGCAAGCTGCGTTTCCTTTAGACAGGAAGCTGGAATGACTATCTATAGATGCACTATAGTTAAATCTTGATTTATTGGAGCAGTCTATGATCAGAAGATATTTCCGTCAATGTTTCCATACAACTATGAGGTTTTGTTTGCTACGCTGCCGAACAAGATAACCTGAGCTTTGTGTTAATTTTGAAGAAAAGATTATTACAGCCTTGTTCTTTGAGGAACGGGTGACATTACTTCAGCCCTTTGCTATGCTTAGTCAACCCTATGACTGAACTTAAAAATTTCTTCTCTTCCCTTGTCATCGTCTTCACCCTCTACCCTCGGAGCAAGAGAGTTCCTGCGATGCATTATGGCCGGAATCAGGTTTCTCCCACCGCATATAAATCCCTAGAATTCCTCATCGACCTATCCGAAACCCGGAGACATCGAAAAACTGGGGCAAACGATGGCTTTCCCGCGCTAGCGCAGTGATCGGCTGTCGGCAGCGGTGGCTGATGCTCCCGGTGGCTCAATCGCACGACTCCCATTCAACTGGCCTCCCGCCTCTCTCTCACGGCCGATGTGCTCGCAGTTCCATTCAGGCGACGAGATCACGATTGCCTGCCACCATTGTGGTGGCTGCCCATACAGTTCTGGCTTGATTGCTGTGAGGGAAGCGTCCCTCTTTCCAAGCTGTGGTGTTCCTGGACAGCTGATTGCTGCAGTACACAGGTTTCCATACGGAACGCCGCCCTGACGTCCCTGGTCGCTTTTTGCATGGTAATGCTCATCTGTCCCTGTTTTTATGTGGTCACCGTGAACTCGTGTTTGGAGTCCCTGGCACTTCTGAGATACTTTCGTGGTGGAAGCACAGTGCGAGGAGGCGTGTGTCAACACCAGACTTACGACCTGTTGGTTTTCAGGAAGGAACATCGAGCCTGGATTTTGACTTTGTTCTCGCGCCTTTGATATGAAACCTGTCAGAGCTAATCTCTTAAGGCCACAGTGCATGTGAAATCAATAGGCATCATCGACCCAGAGGCGGTCTTTCACCACCCCAGGCACTGTCGGTAACTTCATGAGCCATTCTCATCTTCAGCCGTGTTTATTTCCGGGCGACATTCAGAAGTGCGTCACATTTAGATAAGCTTCAGTCTCCGCCCTGAAGACGTTTTGTCTTCCCGCAGCTGAGGACCACTGGTGGCGTGAGTCGTTTTCACATATAGTTTAATGCGATAATGTCAGAAGCAGCACGGCATAGTCTTTCTGTTTGCAAGTCAGAACGCGTTGAAGAAGTGTACCTTTTATGGAAGAATGTGGATAACTCATCAACTTCATAAAGACAGCGCTGCATCGAGAAGTAGGATGCATATTGTTGCCATTCACTAATACACTATTTTATTCATAACAATCCTAACCTTAGCACGATAGCGCGAAAAGGGTAGCTGTCAGTGCGAGGCTACGCCGGGAAGTCAAAGACTATTCATCAAGTTGATTTTTCGCGAACTGTCGCCGACATCTCCACTCTCGATCGGCATTTGAGTGGGAGGACTTTTTCCCTGGCGTGATTTGTGTCCATGATTTGGTGAAGCGGCGGGAGAATCCTCGCAGGTGTGCGTAAAAACACATTGGGGTTCTGACAGCGACTGATTTTGTAGTGTGCGTGGTTGCCCTTTTGGTCCGGTGATTGCCACGCCTTTTTGAAGCATTCACCATTGCACAACGCCCAACGGCTTTCAAGCTATTCGATGAAAGTGTTTGTAGGAATGACTTTTGAGCGTCAAAGTGGTCCAAAACTGGAGATGTTTTGTCTGCAGTGAAACTTTTACAAATCCACCACTACATACTTTGCGTCGTCCTTGATCTAATCGTGATCCTCGTCATCGCCTACGCTCTATCGTTGACGTTCCGAACCCGACCAATCAGTCAGATTTGCTCGGCTCGGTACCGAGTACCCGTGGTTGACAGCAAAGATGTAGTTACTTAGTTTTGTTCCACTAACTTGGTATTCAAGTGGATCTACGAGCATTTTATCATAAGGACCCCAACAACGCCAAAGGGCGCACACTCCTAAAACGCCGCCATGCTGCTGAAGTTGACCGACGTGGAGGACAGGGTCAGTATCCCCGAGATTGGCACGCCTCCGAAATCAGCTCCTCCGACAGTGGACGTCCTCTCCCCGGGACGGGTCAGCCTGGGACGCCCTGGGAACCTCAGAGTTCCTCGAAGACGGCGGTCTGTTCTGCGACGTTCCCTGCTGGTACCCAACACCTCGCTCTCGGACGGCGAGTCGGACGGCGAGTCGGACTCAGGCTTCCGGATGAGGTCCAACTCCGAGAGTCGTCTGGCAGACGTGGCCTACGACTGCTTTCTGTTCCAGTCGTGCGTGAGCTTCCTACGCCACCCGACCGTGCCCTCGCTTTGCGGGCTGCGGCGCAAGCTGGCCGGGGGCTCTCGGCGCTGGATGGAAGAGTTCTTGGACCGCCACGGCCTCGAGCTGCTCTTCGAGTGCCTGGACCACCTGGCACGCTACCCCACCTCGTTCTCCAACGTCGTGCTCCGCCTGGAGTGCGTGCTGTGTATCAAGACCTGCATGAACTCCAGGGTTGGCCTCAATGCGGTCATTGACAGCGGCACCTTCGCGCCCAAGTTTGCCCTTGGTGAGCAATCGTCGGTCGGGAGAGCGCTTGTTTTGTAATATCGTGTCTTGTAGTTATGTGTTTTTGTCAGTTAAGATTGGGTAGCTGGGTGTTCTCGGTAAGTTTATACTATGCGACTGTCGTGTTTGTTTTGATGACTGAATATTCTAGAAAGTTTGTTCAGCCCGACTGTCCTGTGTGTTTTTGTTTAGTTTGGGTAGTGGAGTGTTTTCCGTAAATGTCGTTTCTTTTTCGACGATTGAATACTCGAGATAGATGTGTTCAGTCTTGTCGTTGGATATCATTTCTGACCTAGTGTTTCCTTATTCATTGGTAGATTCAAGCGCACGTTCTTTGCATGAGTCATTGCTTTTTGCCATTATGTTTGAAATGGAAAGGAATATAAGACAGTCTTAGCAATCCACTGATTGGCAGGAGACTTAAATCCTTCGCCAGCACCTACTGAAATAACTGTGTACATGCATTAGTTTATCAAATTTGCACTTGCTTTAGGCTTTTCGTTGTTGGTTTTTTACGTTTCTCCGTTTCTCCGTTTTTAGTTTAAGGAAACAAAACTATGTATGATATGTAACATTCATGTAGCTTTTGCAGTCATCATAGTGGTCGTCATTCTGTCCACGGCTGTCAGTTTCTTTGTGATTATTACTGCCTTCATTTTTAATATTTTTGCTTTAAACCTTAACATTCTTACCGTCTGTCTAGTAAAGTGTTTCATCCTTCGTACTCAATCACCTTGTTAGTTAAAATGTCAGCAATGAAGAACATACTATTATGCGCTAACTGTTTTCTTTTATTTAAAATGTATTCGCAAAAAACGGGGTTTGTCTGAGTGAGCCAACTTTAGGTTGACGGTAAACGTAGCTTACTTTAAACGGGAAGTGCTCTTCAACGTTGTGTTCATCCATTGCCTTCTGGCGTGATGACAATCGTTGATTTCATGCAGACGCGAAAATACTCGTACATTCCTCGTGACCTGTTTCAGGACGGTTACAACCGAGAATACTGAGCTCACTTGCTTAATGAATTACCTTTTGTTTGAGGTTTTTGAGTTCCAGAACTATGTGTGTGTTTATTTACGTATGTGTTTTACGTATAGCCGAGTGGGTTGTGTATATGTAGTGTGTGTGTGTGTGTGTGCGTGTGTGTGCGTGTGTGTGTGCGTGTGTGTTTGCGTGTGCGTGTGCGCGTGTGTGTGTGTGTGTGTGTGTGTGTGAGAGAGAGAGAGAGAGAGAGAGAGAGAGAGAGAGAGAGAGAGAGAGAGAACGATATCAAAGTGAGATAATGTGCAAAATGAATCCAATGTTTCAAACATACACCTTTGTGGAAGCATCTGAGACGCCGGTTGATGGCAGTAGATATCTCCTTCGTTCGTATCCTCATACGACAGCGTAACATCGCCGATGACATTTAATTTGCTTTCCTCAGAGGATGGATATTTCTGTAACCTTTAGATTTGGTTTTTGTTCGTTTCAAATGAGTTCCAAATTGTATATGTCGTGTCAATAAGATTTATAGAGTGTCAAAAATTATCGCTCTCAATTTTGAAAATATATAAATGCTTGTCGGAGACAGTATACACAGGGAATGTTACTACATTCTAGTCCACTGGAGACTTCGCCTGCCGGTGAAAGAGTGTCTAGAACAGTTCATATCACGTGATGGAACTAATCCGTCCGAAATATTTATAAGGAATATTGATAAGGTCACACGAGAGGCCTGTGGGATAGCACTCTGCTCTCTGACATACACCGTTAAAGTAAATCTAAGACTATTTTGCACAAAACTCATAAATTACGCTCATTGAGGCAATAAACAAGCGTTTATTCAAGAAAATGAAATGTTTGTGTTGAAATGGAAAGAAGTTTTGACATCTGAATAATGTCTGTAAAAAGTGGAAAAAATAGTATCCAGAACGAGCTATTTTTGGCACAATGCTGTAATGCGAAGGATGAAGTCTATTACGCATTCATCGCTAACTACGCCAGAGTCACAAACTGACTCTGGTTCACAAAATGATGTAACTATTGGTATTTATCAGTCGGCATTTGCTCAGTCCATGCAATATGGTAATTTTCGGAAAAGGTATTACTTCAATGTGCAATGGCATTTTATTGCAAAATGTATGCAACTCTTTTGTCTGCCCTGTCTCAATTACCTCAGGAGCTTTGAGGAACTCAGTGAAAAACTTCCCCGATCCTCAAAGTCAAAACCCTCCCACGTTTTGTTCAGGAACGCTTACCCATGAAGAAGGTGGCAATGATATATACATGTACATCAAATGTCGGAGCGAGACTGCTATTAATTCAAGGGGTCGACTACGGCAAGCCGTTAGGTTATATCTGTGTGCATTCAGCAAATGCGCCACTGTCTTTGAGAAAAAGAACACTCCATGATAAAAGGTAGGCGAGCTTTTATGCGAAAGCCCCGGGGAATCGCTGTGCTGTCTTGGGCTGTCCATGGAGCAAAAGCTATTTGTCCAGGATCGTGT
The DNA here is from genome assembly GCA_034096865.1 of Theodoxus fluviatilis. Taxonomy (NCBI): domain Eukaryota; kingdom Metazoa; phylum Mollusca; class Gastropoda; order Cycloneritida; family Neritidae; genus Theodoxus; species Theodoxus fluviatilis. The sequence goes on from JAWQFJ010030867.1 coordinate 10,264, forward strand.
TTCTTAGGCAAGGTACACTCCTCGAGGCTAGCCGAGGCGAGCAGAAGACGTCCTAAGAATCAACCAATCATCAATTGGCAAGGCGGAAGTCCGAGAGAACATGGCTGCGTCTTGGCAGGAAAGTCGGTGAAAAAGTTGCCGACAGACAAATAACTGACGATATAGATGTCACAGCAGATTTTCACTTGATAGAACACATCATGGCACGGGAGCTTTTTCAGCGACAAAAAAGTAACCCGGGTTTAAAGTGTCGACAATTTTGTCGAAAAAGTTGTGCCTCGATACACTTCGATCAATTCAAGGAACATAATTCCTATGAGTGTACATGTACGGTGTTTCGTGTTTTGCAACGAAACAAATGTTTCTACTGTGTTTGTCCAGAAATAATCTATGCGCCTACTGTTCAAAATATACAAATGTACACTCCAATAGCAAATAATTCCGTGAACGTACTCGTTTCATTCTCGGACAGTGAGAAGCACATTACAGGCATTGCCATCTATAAGCGGCAACCCAATTGGCACCTTCTCCGCCATTTTGGTTCATCCGGGCCTCTGCAGCGACGCGCAGCGAGGGGACCTCCGGAGCGACCTCGGCCACCCTCCCTTTGCACCTAGTGCCTCCTTGTGAACGAGACACCATAGGCAACGCCTAGCCACTCGATATTCTCTCGAAATTCCGTGCCTAATAAACGCGCTCCAGGCGTTTTTCTATGGAGGTGGAAGGATAGCTGGAGCGCCTTGGGATGGTAGTTATTGGCTGTGGATGACGCAGTAAAGCTAAAGTAAACTCAGCGCTCCACGAGGGCAAATTTATGACTGACAAATGAATTTGGCGGTGTATGTAAAATTTCTCATGACCCCTTTTTTTAAGGCTCGGATCATGGCGGAATGACTGCCTGCTGATTTTTGCTTTCCAGCTCACTTGGAAGACGATACTGCGTGTGTTGTCTTTATTGTCCTCATATGTTAGGCTGCAAGCACTTTTTAAACTTGTGGGGTTTGCCTCCCCAGTGCACACGAGTGACGATGTTGCTTACGAAACCAACTCCGATCAGTTATATTCTTCTTTGAATGCGTTCCTTGGCGCCCCAATTGTTTCCTAGGGACCAAGGTGGTCTCTTGCTATGTTGCCGTCGAGAAGAAACTAAATGAAACCAGCCCTTGATGCGATCTTATTAATATCCTTCACTGCATTTCCACTTAACCAGCTTCACAGGGCGAACAATGTCAAAGACTAGTCTATCTCTCTCTCTCTCTCTCTCTCTCTCTCTCTCTCACACACACACACACACACACACACGCACGCACGCACGCACGCACGCACGCACACACACACACACACACACACACACACACACACGCACAGAGCTGACGAAGCAATAAAGCAGGGACGTAGAATATTCCTGGATGTTGATGAATTGACTGCCGTAACTAAGACATAATCCTGCGATCGATTTTTCATTCTCTTGGAGAGCGGGCTTTAAGGACATGGGGGTTTACTGTCACAAAGGAGCGATTAAATCACAACCTTGATACCATGTGCAAGCTCATGTTTAACCGGGATGCAGTTTCGATTGTCTATTGCGCGGCATATGCCATATTGATCGATCTTCATACTGCTGTCATCTTGTGTCTGACGTGAAATCTGCATATTCGACTGCAGGCGGTGAGTCATCTCTTACCACGTTCCTCTGTTTCTGCTGTTTGAATTCGACAAAGTTACTCAGTTTTATCCGACCAAGTTCTTCCATTTCTGTTGTTTTACTTCGAGAAAAGTACTCACACACAGTCTGCATTGCACAGTCCTTTCGCTGGATGACTATTCTTTCCTTTCTCAGAAGGGAGTGTCCACGTCGCAGAAGTAACATGAAAAAGCGTCAAACGACGGTGATAACAGAGAGATGCGTCTCCTAGGAATGTCAGACGTTTTATTAGTCGAGGCACATTAGCATAATGTGCACTAATATCAATGCCCCAAAAGGATGCGTCCAAAATTTCGTTTTCCGCTATAAGCTAATAACGTCTCTTGTTTTTTCCCGAAGGAATGC
>JAWQFJ010030869.1:0-5000 GCA_034096865.1 Theodoxus fluviatilis
ATGTAATGGGCCAGTGGCCTATACATTAAAATCATTTCGTTCATTCTCTCTCTCTCTCTCTTTCTCTCTCTCTCTCTCTCTCTTTCTCTCTCTCTCTCTCTCATTTTCTTTCAACTGGAAAATCAAGACTTGACTTTATGGTCATTGGCCTGAAATAGCCTCCAAAAGTTTATAAGCTGTTAAACTTCCATCCTTTCTTCCTTCCTTCCTTCCTTCCTTCTTTAATTGATTAATTCTTTCATCCACCTATCTATCCATTCATGTATTCATTTATTCCATCTCCAGGCATCAACATTCTGATCGACATCATGTCGAGAATGGGGCACAAGGAGGAGATCATGTCAGAAATACCTCACAACGAGCGACTGGAGTTTCTGGGAGATGCCGTCGTTGAATTTCTGTCCAGGTGAGAATGGCATGTTTAAAATTTAATTATTTTTAAAAAAAGATCATGTTTAAAAATAAACATAAATGTGACTGAGCACCACAGAACGGGTCATGAGTCGGTTTTTGTCACTTTCAGGTCTTTTTTTTTTTTAATATTTCGAAACCATAAGAGTTCCAGCTTTTCAATGTTACCAGAATTATGTTTGTATCTGGAAAATTCGGGAGGTTACAACTACTGGAATAAACACTGCAGTGAAATGCAGAGTTGGGGAAAATTGTGACACACGTGTAAACATGGCACCACTGAATATCCAACTTCAAATTCTGTTTATGTGACAATTCCGCCTTCTATTCTTAGAACGACAATGCTACAAAGAAAAGTCTTCTACATGGAGAGAGAGAGTAGAGAATGAGTTTTGCACTGCATGATATTCCAATAGGAGTAGAAGGCATTGTGCTGAGGAAAGAGCTTGATTAGTTTTATTATTTTGTTGTTATTTTATTATTTATTAGTTGCACTAATTGAACCATAATTATTGTTTTGTTTTTAGGGAGTTGGGCTAAAAACAGTAACTTTTTACAGTGTAGTATTTATTTTCCACCCCAACCCCTGCCCCCACAGCTAATGTTTTCAGTGTTAAGATGCCTGTTGATGCATTTTGCACAATGACGGCGGAGGAAAAATCCATTTGCCCAACTTACTTCCTGAGCTTGTTTTTGTGCTTTCATGTTTTGTTGTTGTGATTTTCTGTTTATTGTGTATGGTTATTTGTATTTTTATGTTAGCTCTGTACATGGTGCGCTTTAATAATCTTTCCGAAATAAGCATGGAAATGTCTTGTAGACATTTATTTATTTATTTGAAAACATACATACACACACACACACACACACACACACACACACACACACACACACACACACACACACACACACACACACACACACACACACACACACACACACAAAACACAACAGTATTTTAGATCACCAAATTGTTGACAGATGGACAGACTGACGGACAGATGGATGGACAGACGGATGGACAGACGGATGGACAGAGGGATGAACGGACAGACGGATGGACGGACAGACACAAAAATAGACACAAAGAGTCAAACAGACACAAAGACACACATGCACACACACACACACACACACAAACACACGCACACACACTCACACACACACACACACTCTCTCTCTCTCTCTCTCTCTCTCTCTCTCTCTCTCTCTCTCTCTCTCTCTCTCTCTCTCTCTCTCTCTCTCTCTCTGTCTCTCTTTCTCTCTCTCTTAGGCAGGCAGGCAGGCAGATACACACAGAGGACACCAACAATGCAATGTCTTCTGGTCTCTTTTCAGTGTGCACTTGTTCTTCATGTTTCCCACGCTAGAGGAGGGAGGCCTGTCAACGTATCGCACAGCCATAGTGCAGAACCAGCATCTAGCCGTGCTGGCCAAGGTAGGGCCAAGCCCCCATCTCACCAGGCCCCCATCTCACCTGTCCCCCATCTCACCAGGCCCCCATCTCACTGAGCCCCCGTCTCACCAGGCCCCTATCTCTCCAGGCCCCCACCTCACCAGATCCCCATCTCACCAGGCCCCCATCTCACCTGGCCCCCATCTCTCCTGGCCCCCATCTCTCCTGGCCCCCATCTCACCAGGCCCCCATCTGACCAGGCCCCCATCTCTCCTGGCCCCCATCTCACCTGGCCCCCGTCTCACCAGGCCCCCGTCTCACCAGGCCCCCATCTCACCAGGCCCCCATCTCACCAGGCCCCCATCTCTCCTGGCCCCCATCTCACCAGGCCCCCGTCTCACCAGGCCCCCGTCTCACCAGGCCCCCATATCACCAGACCCCTATCTCATCAGGTCTTCATCTCTCCAGGTCCCCATCTCATCAGGTCCCCATCTCTCCAGGCCTCCATCTCTCCTGAACCCAATCTCTCCTGGCCCCCATCTCTCCAGGCCCCCATCTCTCCAGGCTCCCATCTCACCTGGCTCCCACCTCACCAGATCCCCATCTCACCTGCCCCCCATCTCATCAGGTCCCCATCTCTCCAGGCCTCCATCTCTCCTGAACCCAATCTCTCCTGGCCCCCATCTCTCCAGGCCCCCATCTCTCCAGGCTCCCATCTCACCTGGCTCCCACCTCACCAGATCCCCATCTCACCTGCCCCCCATCTCTCCAGGCCCCCGTCTCACCTGGCCCCCGTCTCTCCTGGCCCCCATCTCACCAGGCCCCCATCTCTCCAGGCCCCCATCTCTCCTGGCCCCCATCTCACCTGGCCCTCATCTCTCCAGGCCCCCATCTCTCCTGGCCCCAATCTCTCCTGGCTCCCACCTCACCAGATCTCCATCTCACCTGGCCATCTCACCAGGCCCCCATCTCACCTGGCCCCCATCTCACCAGGCCCCCATCTCTCCTGGCCCCCATCTCTCCAGGCCCCCATCTCACCTGGCTCCCACCTCACCAGATCCCCATCTCACCAGGTCCCCATCTCACCTGGCCCCCATCTCTCCAGGCCCCCATCTCTCCTGGCCCCCATCTCACCAGGCCCCCATCTCTCCTGGCCCCCATCTCACCTGGCCCCCATCTCTCCTGGCCCCCATCTCACCAGGCCCCCATCTCTCCTGGCCCCCATCTCACCAGGCCCCCATCTCTCCTGGCCCCCATCTCACCAGGCCTTCATCTCTCCTGGCCCCCATCTCATCTGGCCCCCATCTCTCCAGGCCCCCATCTCTCCTGGCCCCCATCTCTCCAGGCCCCCATCTCTCCTGGCCCCCATCTCTCCTGGCCCCAATCTCTCCTGGCTCCCACCTCACCAGATCCCCATCTCACCTGGCCATCTCACCTGGCCCCCGTCTCACCAGGCCCCCATCTCAGCAGGCCGCATCTCACCTGGCCCCCGTCTCACCAGGCCCCCATCTCTCCAGGCCCCCATCTCACCTTGCTCCCACCTCACCAGATCCCCATCTCACCTGGCCATCTCACCAGGCCCCCATCTCAGCAGGCCCGCATCTCACCTGGCCCCCATCTCACCTGGCCCCCATCTCTCCAGGCCCCCATCTCTCCTGGCCCCCATCTCACCTGGCCATCTCACCAGGCCCCCATCTCAGCAGGCCCGCATCTCACCTGGCCCCCATCTCTCCAGGCCCCCATCTCACCAGGCCCCCGTCTCTCCTGGCCCCCATCTCACCTGGCCCCCATCTCACCTGGCCCCCATCTCACCAGGCCCCCATCTCACCAGGCCCCCATCTCACCAGGCCCCCATCTCTCCTGGCCCCCATCTCACCAGGCCCCCGTCTCTCCTGGCCCCCATCTGACCAGGCCCCCATCTCAGCAGGCCCGCATCTCACCTGGCCCCCATCTCACCTGGCCCCCATCTCACCAGGCCCCCATCTCACCTGGCCATCTCAGCAGGCCCCCGTCTCACCAGGCCCCCATCTCACCTGGCCATCTCACCAGGCCCCCATCTCACCTGGTGTGGCTAGGAACCCAAAGCTCTCCGTCCTTATACTTGGATGTAAGGGGTGGGTGGGGGTGGGGGCTTTCATGAGTGCCTGCTCTCAGTGCTCATCTCTTAACATTTGGAAAAAAACTTATAGAAACGAAACAAAACATGCCTCTGGTTCCACGAGAGGAGCGCGTATGATGCGTTAGGTTTGCTTCTGAGAGACCTGCCTCTGGTCAAGGCTCCTCCTCCTCCTCCTCCTCCTCCTCCTCATCATCATCATCAATCATCATCAGCGTCATCATCATCGTCACCATCATCACCATCAGCATCACCATCATCGTCATCATCGTCTTCATTGTCGTCGTCATCATCATCATCGTCATCATCTTGCAGAAGCTGTACCTTCAGGACTTCATGCTCTACGCCCATGGACCGGACTTGTGTCACGAGTCGGATCTGAAACATGCCATGGCCAACTGCTTCGAGGCGCTGATGGGTGAGTTCATTGGCTCCAACCCCTTTCCCCCTCCTCCCCCCTCTCCCCTGGCTCCCTCTTGTACCATCTCCCTTCCCCTCCCCCTCCCCTGCTTTCATTCTCCCATTCATTCCCTGACCTGACCCTCCTCTTCTTTCCCATTCTATCCCCTGCCCTTCTCATGCCTCCTTGCACCCCCCCACCCCCACCCCAGCTTCCCTGCTCTCATTCTCCCTCCTCTCATATCTGACCCTCCCCTCCATTCCTTTCCAACCCCTCCCCCTTGCTATCATTCTCCCTATTCATTCTCCCTCCCCTCCCTTTTCTGTCTCTCCCCTGCCCTCCCCTTTCCTCTTCCCCTCTAATACCCCACTTTCCCCCTCTCATCCTTCCATTAATATCGGACATTTCCCCCCCCCCCCCCCCTCCCAACCCCCTCCATAATTCTCCTATTCATTCCCTTACCTGACCCTCCCCTGCCCTCCTCCCCCCCCCCCCCCCCCCCCTCCCTGCTATATAATCCTTATCCTTCTTACATGAAATAATTATGACTAATGTTATTGTGTACATTTTTGGTGAAAGGGGGGGGGGGTTAGGGGGGAGGTTGTGGGGGTGGTGGTTTAGTACTGGGGTTGGGATTGGGTTTTTGTTTCCTTGCTTGTTTTTACAAGGGCTGAATG